>JAPYZM010000925.1:0-30875 GCA_030522845.1 Psyttalia concolor
CCCCTCCCCCAATATAGGACAATCACCCAGTTTCCACTGACCATTAAGTTTATCACCGGACAATACCATGGAGATACACCAGGATTTTGGGTTTTAGTTCGGTCTCATATACACTCAAGCCACAATCCCTCTTGAGATAGTAAGGGAGGATAGTAAAGGAGGGCTGGAGGAATGGAATTGTCCGATGGTCATTCCGTTGTCTTACGCACCCCCTCAGTACACCAAACGGAGGAAATAACCGAAAGCTATCCCCCTCCTAGTATTCTCCCCTCTCCGTCTTCCCCTCATTCCTAACGTCATGCCTTGTGCGCAGAAACCTCCCCTCCACATCACCCTCCCAAGGCATTAAACCCCTCTATTCCAGCATCTTTCCCCTCCACCTGTTCGTCAGCCTCCCACTCGCTTGAATCTAACAATTTTCCCTTTCTTCCTCAGAAGGCAACGTATTTAAGCATCATAGAGGGTGGAGGGAGGGGGGGGGGGCGGGAGGCAGGATGAGGTTTGTGCATAAAACGTCAAGTGTTTTCACTCCCTCGTTTGATGGTGAAAAAAGCCCTCCTCTGCCACCCCTCAAACGCACCTAGACCAATCGGTTGATGGTGACTCCCCACCTAGTTCATACTTTCCTCCCTTCTTTCTGACCACCATCATCCTTTTTTCCCACGTGCCAGACACGTGTATTGGATCGCTAATGGGGAAGAGGGTGAGCTTCAAATATTTTTTCACCTTTTCTCGGCTCAGCCTTTGTCCATTGTCACGTGCTCAACTCTCCCAGGTGTAGACTTTCGAAGAGTCAAAGGAGATCAGCTGAATTAGCTGGTCGAAAAATGAAAGGAGACAAGTTCAGGGGGTGAGTAGGGAGGTGGAGCTTGGTCTGTGGTTACTCGAGCTGGTGAAAAAATTAGTCAGTGAACCGGGTAACATGAGGAGTACAGAAAAAATACTCGCTACATCGAGAGAGAGAGAGAGAGAGAGGGGGGGGGAGTCCAGTCCACCACCAAACACCTGTTTTTGCACAGATTGTACGAGATGAGAAGAGGCGGGAGAGGATCCAGTGGAGGTAATTGTGATCAAAGTTTTTGCAAGTGTTTTCCTTGGCATACTATGCATTCACAACAGTTTCCTCCTCATGGTATAATATTTAACTATTTTGTCGCATAGAAAAAAATTCATTCGAATAAATATATTGGGCTCAGTTAAGGCTAAAAAAAATTCTACCTGTTTGGGACTTCAGCGGGGTCGAAGGATGCAAATGATCCTATTAATAATTCATACAATATAAATTCAGAGCGGAAAAGAGATGATCCATTATACTCCACCATTCCTTTTCAATGAGCCACCCTTCAATCTCCGCAACTTGTCGAGAAATAAAAGGCACTCCATTTTTCTTCAACACAATCTCTCATCTAACAACCAAACGAAAAATAAATAAAAAGGGTAGACAAGTAACATCCGGTCAAGAGTTTTTTACTCGGATTCCCGCAGAGTTAGGGATAATACCTGGTGGGTGTGCGTAAGTCTTTGTAAAAAAAAAATAATGCCACGTACCGAGTGCATTATTACATACTTTAAATTACAAATGAGCGAGTACAAGGAAGAAACAGGTGAGAATCGATAGAGTAACCAGCCGGAGAGTGGGTGGGTTTGCTTTTATAAAAGATCCCAATTGCCGATTTGGCATTTCTCTCTCCCCCTACCATCTTAACCGGGAGATGCACCTGATCAAGTGAGATCCCGATCAGCAGCTGTACTTGCGCAACGAGAGGCCCTTTTTTTTTACGGTTAAGTAAACGTAGGCAAACGTTGGCATTAAGTATATGTTTCTCATTCGTTCATTCGATTATTTTTTTTCCCCCTGAAGGGAGTACGGGTGAGAGGGCCAGTTGGACTTTGAGTCTCTCAGGCGGAGAGATCTTTTGGGCCGATTGCGGGAAAAATAAAAACAAGCAGTCGTGAATGTTTAGTGAAGGAAGGCATTTGTCTTGATGGGTATTTATTTGTTTCGTTTGATTATTTATTCGTACCATTGTGATATTTTCCAAACGGTGTCATGCAAATTTTGGGGAGATTGTAAATAATTTTGGTAAAGGGTTCAAGATTTTTATCGTTACTAGGAAATAGTGGGTGATTAGCGGGGATAAGAGTTTATTTTTTTAAAACTCTTTTAGAAATTCTGAGAGGGAGTTGAATAGTCGAGCTGAACATGTGGAGAGGCCTGGCGCCAACCCCTTGGGAGCTCACCCCGGGGCGAGGTGACGTCTGGCGGTGGGTTCGGGAACTGTGGAGAGGAAGGGAGACGTGGGTTTATGTCTCGACTTAAATGGCTAGATTTTTTTGTGATTGATTTTGAGGAAGAACTCTGACAGCGACATCACCAATGGAATTACCCAATTATGCATAATTTTTCGTTCATTTTTCACAGTGAAACCGTAAAAAGACCGTTGACTGAACAAAATTGGTCGAAATAAATTTGCCTAATTAAATTTCATTACCGGTTAGGCAATTTTTACGGATTATTTTCCTCGGCGCAAGAGTATAATTGTAAAAACCACATAACAACATGCACTTGGGTATAAAATTGTTGGACAGTAGGATGAAATGAGCGACGCGTCCGGCGCATTACGCAATGAAAGAAACAAATGAAGCTTAATAGAAAAACTGCTCTTGCACTAGAAAAAGCCATTGGTTAAGTACAGACTCAACTGAAAGCTTGTTCCGCAACTAAAAATACACGTTTGTAATGGTTAAAATATACCCATTATGTGAGAATCGATGAATGAAAATAATTGTTACACATGGGAATGGTAAATGCAGAAAGTCTAATTGTCAATCGTCGATGTGTCGATGGCTTTTAATAATTCGCGATTGAAATGTCTCCTCGATTTGCAGGAAACGAATCAGGGATGTAAATGTAATTGTGAGAGTGGGAAATAATGTTACAGGAACCCATGTGCAACTCAACGGGGAGCGGAGCATGTGTGGGATTGTGAGAGTGGCTACGCCTATAGATGTGGACGATTCGAGTAACCAGGCTTGGTCGAGTGATGAACGGGATATCGATCTGGTGATGCTATCGAATGACTCCTACGAAACAACACCAGCCTAACCCGACTGTTAGTCGTGCCTTACTCGGCCATGTTACGGTAAGAAATTGTTTGAGACGTTTTTTTCTTAATTTTCAAATTACTTTTCTTCGTTTTTCACTCGTGATTGAATTTTTTTACGACACGAGATCAATTAAAAGGCCGGAAAAAAAATTACAGAGCTGGATTAAAAGCTATCCGTTGCTGTTTTTTTAAAGTAATATTTGGCCTTTCAATGTTTTGGATAAAAAAAAAAAAATACGATAGTTTTCGCGTTAAATTTCTTTCTGCATATGAAAAATTTTCTGCAATTGTTAAAAAAAATCCAGAGCGCTGGATTGTCTACTCCCGAAGTTTATATTGTTTTCATTAATTTTTTATACCCTCCTGCTCTCCTCCGAAAATCATTTGTGGCAATAATTTCGCCTGATCCTCATCGCGCGTAAGTTTTTCCAGACTGTACCAGGACATAAAACTCCACCGCTTGTGTCAATAGGAGCCAATCTAAGTACATATGCACACACAGATATAATGCATCCCAGAAAGTAGGTACTGGGGGGAGCAGGAGGTACATCAGACTAGACAGACTTCCCATAGCGCTGGTGATGCAATAAAACGAGGCACATTTGTTTCGTGCAATTTTCCACATTCTCTTTACTCCATCCGGAAAGAGGGGGCAAACTCAAAGAGCCAAAATTAAGTAATCCGTGTCTCTTAACGACTGCCGTAAGAGGAGTAAAAAGAAGAAAGGCAGATTTACCTGAGAAATGTTTCATGAGGCATTAAAAAATGACACACCTCCATCCGCCAAAATAACTTGGCAGAAAATGAGAGCGAAATTTCAGCAAAAGGATGTTGTGTGTTAACTAAACATCGTTATCATTAATTTTTATGATCAAGGAATGGCGAATGCTCGAGCCCGGTATTATTATTGTATTTGAACAATGACTTTTATCTTTGACGTAAAAAGATGGCTGTCTTTGGGTAGCCATTACAATTTTTCTCTATCAACCCGATAAGATAAGCACTCACGATCAAGGTAAAGACATGAGCAAGAGCGCATAAAAAATTCTCATGAAATACGCTCGATGATTGGTTAATCAATGATAGATGAGATTATTGAATCAGCCACGATTTCAAAATAAAATGAAACTTCAATTAAATCGCCCGACAAACGGCAAATCTCACTCAGTTTTTCAGAAAATAAAATCCCTCAACAATTCCATCATAAACATTCTCTAAAATTATTATATCAGCGATTAAACACCACTCCAATCAACTAACAAAAATGTATCTCAAACCCTTTAATCATTAAATGCCGATCGTCAATCCACAAATTTCATATCTCTCCCCTGAATTTTGCATTTTCATTTTTTCATCCCCTCAATTTTTTCCCCTCTCCCTCATTTATTCTCCCAACAGTCTGATGACTCCTGTCGCGAGATGTATGGGTTTTCGGAGAGGAAATATACTGACGGTGGGAGGTAAATATATTTTTCCTCCCTCCCCTTTCCCCCCAACCACTCTGAAAATCATCGATTCAGCTCGGGCTCTGGAAATTCTCCCGGGGCTCGGGAAACGATACTGTGGACAAAGAGAGAACGAGGGGGAGAGAAGAAGTGCAGTCATGCACCATCAGCGAATACCGCTGTTGATGAAGAGGTCTGCAGCCCCGGGGAATACCGATTTTCCCATTTTTCGTTTAAAAAAAAAACTTAAAAAATGAAAAAAATCCCGTGAAAATCATTTACCGAGGTCATCGACGCCCCCACTCTGGCGACTACCACCCTCTTTGGTAGGCGAACCGTAGGTGGCCGGGGGGAGAGGGAGGGGGAGGGGGGGGGGTAGTTTAAATCGTCCATGTACGTGACACCAATACAGAAGTGTTCAAGTGCGTAACTGTGTGCGTTAGAAAGCACGTGGGTGAACCCCTTTCCCCAGCGCGGGCAGGGGGTGCGATGGGATACCCTGAAGTATGTGTGGGCCAGAGACTGTACCCGCAAGAGAGAGAATTTCCGTGTGTGCGCCACGCGTTGGCGGCATCCCATTGGCCCCCCATTCGTATTGGCCGGCAAACGCATACTAACACAATAGGGGGAGGGGGTACGGGGGTAGGAAATAGCCAAGCCGAGTGGAAGTTAAGGGGGGTGGGTTTTGGCTGCGCCTGCAGTCATCGATTCAGACAGTCATTGGCTGACTCTACCAGCCGGCCGCCATTTTGAATGACTCTGGGATCAATACGTTGAGGGTTTCGTGGAAACGAGGGGGGGGGGGTTGAAATTTTTTTCAAATGGTATTACTGCAATAGGGGTGAGTGTGCATTGGCTAGCACGCGTTTTCCACCCTCGCCATCCTGGGATGGCTCTGTCTCTCTCGTCATGCACCCTTCCCGGACAACATCATGCACTCACCGCCCCCTCCCCTTCCGCCTCCGGCCCTTCCGCGTTCCCAGCGAAATGAATGTGTTGCAGATTGGATTCGCGGAGTTTAAAATCATCGAAAAAAATTTTCAACCCCTGGACACTCTCCACTGTTCTCCACCGATAGGGAAAGAGGAGTGGGAACCCCCCTTTTAACGATAGCTGGGATCTGGGATCTTTCCGGGACTCGCTGGGCTGCGTGTTTGCTAGGGCTTTCTGTTCTCATTTTATTCCGCGGAATTTTTTTCAGAGGGAACTCAAACCACCCCCCCCCCCCCCCCCCCCCCCCCCTCCCCCCGCGCCTCGGTCCCCCGCAGAAATAGGAAATTGGAAGGCGATCGATCGGTATTTGAACGAGAGGTTTTCATGGCGTCGTGCAGGCTTGCCAATTTAAATTACCAGTAGAGAGAAGAGTTTTTGGGCGGGTGCGTGGGTTTTACGGGTGGCAGCCGTGATGCCGGTCTTGTGAGGACTTTTTTGGGCGGATTGTTGTTCGTCATTATGATGATGATAAACAAGACCGTTTAGGATGTGGAGTACTTCATAGGAATGGTATTGCAATCCAAAATATGGACCTTTTTTTCGTAGGAAGGGGCGAGGGGGCGCTACGTGCAATTTTGATGAATAAATTTGTTCTGTGCAGGAGGAAAATGGAAACAACGTCTATACGGTTTATCTCTTGCGGTTGAGTTTATGTTCGATAGAAATTCGCTTGTTTATCGGACGAAATTTTTTTCCTTGGGCCGGACGTGAAAGAGCTGGGGGTATTCTACGTTCATGCAATTTTAGAAATTAATTAATGTTCGATTTTTGGATACTTACGTTGTGAATCGAACTAATTGAAACAAGGACATAAGGCTCTCTTGGTAGCAACGACTTTTAGATCACATTTTTAGATTATAAAGAATTTTTTATCGCTTTTTTTTTGTTCATTGTTTAAGGTTTTATTTAAATTTAAAATCTTGAGTTTTGTTTTTTTGAGTTTTTCTTTTCGTTTAAATTTACTTTTAAAATCTAAAGTTTCTCAAAACTTGTTAAAAATATACTTTAGTCATATCTTTACAATTTATTTTCTTTGTCTAAAGTGTTACTTTTTTGGTTTCTTTCTTTTAAATTTAAAACTTTTTATTTTTCAACTTTTTTTTTTCAACTTTTTTGTTTCCTCTCTTTTTATTCCTTGATGGTATATTTTTTGTTTTAAGGCAATTTGCTTAAATTTTTTTCTTGTTTAAAATCTTTCCATTTTTTTTTTACTTTTTTTTCTTCTTTTTTTTCTGGATTTTTTTCTTTTTCGGTTTCTATCTTTTTTGTTTCTTAGATATCACTTCGTCGTTTTTTTTTATTTAATTTTGTAGAAATATTGGTAAATAAAAAACTTGATCCGTGATGATGAAATAAGGATTTTAATTTAGCTCCGGTTTTTAATGAAAAATTGGTTCCCAATACGTCGACAAATAAAGATTCAAATAGTTATTTTCTTTCTTTGATGTTCTTGGAGTTGATTCAGACTTTGTTTATATTGTTGTTGTATTTATTCGGTTTTTTATTTATGGTATCTCTTGTACACAGACGGTTAAATCGGTGTTAAGGTTTGTGTGTGTTTATACGAACGGTGAAATTAATTTTTCAATGAAATAATTACTATTACAACACATAACAACACAGTGCGACGCGTCTGAAACAGAAATGTAAAAATATTCTCAATTAATTCCCTAACTGATGATTCTCCTACCCATATCATGACGCAGGAAGGATCTCCAAATTGCCCTAGCCCCAAGTCTCCAGTCTGAATAAAAAAACTCGAAAAAAAAATAATTAACTTTCCCCTTACAACGCAACAAAAGCACTAGACCGAAAAATCAATGATGAAAGCGCTCCCCGGAGTCATGAAGTCATCGTCCATAAAGCGGGTGCGGCTGCCATTTTATCGTCCAACTAAAACTCCTAAAACCCAAAAACCATCCAGACCCTAATTCAAATTTCCCGCTAGTCCTCCGGAAAAATCGCGCTAATAAGAAGCGGGTCACGTGTCCCCCACTCTAACGAATGAGCGTCTTTGCATTTCCTCCCACTACCAGTCCACCATCTGACGTCCGCCCCCTTGTAGTATGCCGTCACCCTTACCCCTCGCCCGCCATCTTTCCCATACCCGGTTATCTAGACCCGCGATAAGACGTGTCGCCGTGGAGGGCGACATTGCCATTCTCCCGATCTCTCCCCTGCCACCCCGAAGCAACCCGTCTTCTTACCCAACCCTCCTTCGACCCGCGCAACCTTTACCCCCGCGCCGCCTTGAGGGGCTTTCCCGACTTTTCTCACCACGTGGAACACACACTTTAGAAACTCGCCGCGTGTTACCGCATCCGCGTCGCACTTTAACTAAAAATCATCACTGAGAAATCCGCCCAAGACAATTTTGCACGATTTACCCCATGGAGATCCTTCCCAATATCACAATCCCCCCCCCGCCCCCCCCCCCCCCGCCCAACTTCAAATTAACATGAATGGCATGATATTTTAAATTTTAAACTGCTTAAAATCACGGATTTTTTTTCTTTTGTTTCACAAATAATCAGTAACCTTTGATAGAGGCATTGCGAGCATCCCCGTGTCTGAGTAGCAACTGCGCCGTGGCCCCGTGTTGGGCGCCCCCACCTCACCTCACCAAAACCGGCCACCTCACCTAAACCATCATGGCCCGGTACATACACACCCAGTGTTGAAACACCCTCCCGTTTGGACATTTGCGCGTCGCGCGCGCAATGATTGTATATGTGTCCGTGGCAATGTATAATCTCACCTACAAGGGTTGATGCAGTTGGTGGAAGGAGGATGGGGAAATAGTATGAGAGAAGCCGATGGCTAACCCCTAGCCCCCCCTCCCCCCAATATATACTTGTACATTGCCACCCCAATGTCCAAACGGGGGTAACGCACACACACACACACACACACACACACACACACACACACACAAGCTGGATCCTTTAGAGTCGATGATGGCTTGGTCACGGGGCGAGAGAGCGAGAGAGAGAGAGAGGCGGAGAGACGCGGGAGAGCTTTAACACGCGTGCTTGGGTGATCCCCTACTCCAATTTTACCTCACCACCCTTCCACCCCTTGGTCTCAATTTCAAACCGTATCTCGATGCACTACCACGTACCAGCTACTGCTGATGCTGTTCTTCCTCACCAATTCCTATATCGAATATGCGTGTAAGGCACTATAACTCCAGAACCAATACAACTGTTTCCTTGGATTAGACTGGTATTGGTAGTCTGCAAATGCATGGTCTACGTCTTGGTAGAGCACCGATTTCGTATCTCGAATCCTGACGTTAACCACAACCAAGCCTTGCCTTGTTGGAAGGTTACGCGTGCCAGAACCCGTGGAAATTGTACACCAAATTCCTGAATCTAGGCGTTCTCTGTTCGTTGATATTGCCTTTCCTTCAATTCGTGTCGCTATGGAGTACATGGACTTGACTGTTTTAGATGGTCTGCCATTGGGAATCTCGTCCAGGGTCATTGAAGGGGAGACATCCGATGGGTTTTTCACAAATCAGGCGGCTGATTATTGTTGGCAGATAATGGAGGGATTTTGCTTTTGGTGTCTAGGATTAGAATGAGAATGGTTAACGATTGCTTTCTTTTTTTTTTTATCTAGGGCACCATTGTTCTGATGAATGGACTAGTGAGAAACCATTCGTTACCAGTCCTATTAGGCTGTCTGTCCACGTGTACTATGAACTATTGTCCGGAATCCACAAATTTTCGTCATGATTTTTGGTGAGAATTCTTTGCTCAACCATCATCATGATCGCCGTTGCATGATGAACGGCGGAATGTTCTACCTTTGGTGGATTAAATTTGTGCTTTCGCTGAGGGCCTCTCCGTTAATTGTATCGATTGTTTAACAGCGTCACTTGAATGCCAACCGTTGCACAACGTTCAATAGCGTTCCTATCTGGTTGATGCTGTTGCTACAATCTTCCAAAAAGCCTTTCTACCCCCTATTCCATGGGCTGACGGTTGCCCATCATCGTGTGTCGTTCTTCATCATGTAACCATCATCTCATCACAAGCCCTCAATTCCCGAAACCGGATGACCCTTATTGTTACTCCTCGGAGCAACCTGCAATAAGAATTGTTAACCGGATAATACCATCTGACCTGGTTATGGGTTTGGCCGCGACTCTCCCTGTTTTCTTTTTTTCACCACTTTTTTATTCCTCCCAAGATAGGTGGTTCCTTTGAGGTTGCCTCGAGTTATACAATACAAGTCAATTTGCATACGTAAAAACTATCACCTCGAACAGACGACGAATAATAGATTTTCGGTGCTTCTCGTGTAGCAGATCTTCAGAAGGGGTTACCGACTTCCTATTCTTGGTTAGGAGGGGGTTAAACTCTTAACGAGGCGCGTCCTTGCGCACCCGAAATTGTAACCCCAAATAGACAATTTGAAGATAGGGTTCCTAACGCTTCGGTTCCCTTTTCATCTCTTCGTCGGTGTTTTTTCACCGAGTCTTTGTCTTTATTTAGACAGCGCAGGGGACGTCATAATAGCTGACCATTCGAGCTGTATATCTACGAGGGATGGAGAGGTATAAAACAATCGGAAAGGGTTACCCGAGGAATCGTTGGAGAGATTCGTGATTATGTTTTTTTTTTTGTGATAGGTAGAGCAGCTGCTACCAGGTGCGAGGATGAGGCCTCTTGGATTAAATGCTCCTGCGGACCCTCGGGTGGACACACACGGGGTTTTTACATACGGTAAGTCTTTTGTTAGGTTGGACCCCATCAGTGGACAACGGATAGGTACCAGGTATGTACGCATATTAATCAATCATTATGGGGATTTTCGGGTGTAATCTGGACCATTGTTTGGGACGCATGTGTAGATTTTTCTCTGTCTTCTTTTTTTGGTGCAGCACAGACCATTTGGTACTTTGTAATGAAACTGAGGAGTCTTGGCTGGCCGCCTAATGATCATTCGGTTAGGTGGCTGGCCTCAGTTTTCGGGGTAATTAGGAAAAACAAAGGAGGTGTCTTTTCTTCCTCTCGAGTGTGCCGGTCTCAACGGGTGGTCGATGCCGAGGGGATGGGGAAAATGCTGGAGCGGTGATAAAATCTAAATGGGAAAGTAATCCCAGTGGCTCCGGACCGCTAACGAACTGCTGTATTTCATTTATTTATTCTTTTTACTGGGGAAATCATCGGGTGAAATTGTAGAGGAATTATTCAATGATTTTATAGGGGTCTTACTTGTAGTTTTTATTTTTCTTATTTTGAGGTCCAGCAGTTATTGCAAATGGAGTATTGGTAATAATCAAATTAAGAAATCAGAGAATGCATTTACTCTTGATCAATTCCGCGGAGAGAAGATATTATTGTATTTTCAGTTGGAAAATATTTTAATCAACAAGAATCATTCTTTACGTTTTGAAAGTCGCTTGTTCATTTGCGAGATTGATTTTAAAAAATCTGATCTATTTAAAATGGAAGGCAAGTGAGGGGTAATGAGACAATAAAAAGCGGCAGAAATTTTTGTTTTTTACAGCCCCGTATGTTGGAAATGCCGATTTAAGTTTTTTCAAATTAAAAAATCAAGGTCAATGAAAACGGAAATACAAGATCGTAATTAAAATCGACAGGGGTGCAAACAAAATTACAAATGAATTTACAAGTATGAAAATTATCAGATAATTCAGTGACTTGCGATTTTTCAGATTTGGTAAAGTGGAGAGAGGCTTCAGGTGGAGTCTCGTGTGATGATGGCACTTACATCTGAACTCGCTTCCCAACTCTATTCCCACACCCACTCTCGTATACCACTTGGTATATCGTTCGATTGCCAACGTGTCACGGCACCTAGCCTCACCCGACTAACCCAATCACCCGAGCGTGCTTGGACAACGTTTCGGGTTATATCGATTTCAGTAGTGAATCGAAAATTGTAAGATGAAGAATCCTGTAAAGATGGAAAAATCCGAGGGAGTTTATTCAATCAGTGGGTGAAAAAAAAAAGAAATGGAGAATTTCTTGGGAAAATGAACTGATTGTTCTCACTGGTACAACTTTTCTCGAGGATTTTAATCGAATGAAAACAAAAATTGTTTCAACCCCGGGTGAAAGTTTTCGGCCGATCCTTTTTCAGCTCAATCTACGGCCGATTCAGCCATGAAACGCCCTCCCATTTCGTTTTTCTGGGCAATCGAGAGGAACTTTAGTGGGATCTTGGGGTTTTTTTTTTCCTTTCTCTCTGGGGGGGAAGAATTTGATTGTCTTACAATTTCAGCGGTTTCTTATTGTCATCCGTAATTGTTAGATCAAGAGAGTGAAAGAGGGGGAGGGCGAGGGTGAGAGAGTGATATTGGCAACTACCGCGAAAATATCTTCACACGTGCGTTATTAATTCATGAACATGGGGGATGTAGTACAATTCAGTTTTTGTGTGAAAGAATCCACTTACAAGTCAAATACTCCTCCAGATGTCCGAGCCAACCAGGGACAGGTATAAAGAGGTGAAATTGAGGGGAGTATGATGGGTAGAAAGGGGGTTTTGGATGAATTCTCTTTTGCCTCGATTCACCAGTATCCACGGCATATGGACTACCCAAACATCAGACACAGCTGCGAAACGCGGTATGGTTACGTTCTCGTGATTATCGTGGGCGCATGGTCAAGATGGTTAGACGGGATGTATGTGACTGTGATTTTTATGATTATCATATTTTCAATTGAGAAAATTTCACTTTTTTTTTCCCGGAGATTTTTAGGTTTTACGGTTGAATAATGGCTTCATCTGGTGAGAGGAACATCGATATTTTTTAATTTGATGAGCACTTCCGGTTTCTGAATACCCCATAATCAACTCATCCTCTTTAATTCAATTCTGGGCGCTTATCACTCTCAGAATTGAAAATATCATTGAAAGGAATTAAAGGATATCGGATTCAGTAAGAACAATATTTTGAGATTTCTTGGGGGACTTCCGGTTTTCAAGCGAAATGTGATGAATGTTTTATTTTTAATTCATCATTTAGATTTCATAATCTATTACGAATTCAAGATTGAGATTTTCATAGCATAATTTCCCCCTGTTTTTCAATGAAAATATATTCAAAATTTATGATCGCAGATTTTTATCATCTCTGAGGTGTTGAAAAAAACAAAAAAGTGGAGTCTTATCTCGGAAAAGAGGATGTAATAATGAAATTTTCGTCGGACTACGGAGAAAGTTTTAAGAGTGTAAAAGTGAGGACAAAGAAAAGCACGCCGGAGAATGAGAGGAGGAGGGGGGGGAGATTTAGTGGGATAATAAATCGAGTCTTCCGTCCAAACTCCTGCGGTAAGCCCTTGGTTAATTTTTTTCAAAGCCGCAAATTCATTTTTAGTTGTCACTTCGTGATTCCTATATCCTATATTATATTTATTTCGCGTGGACAAAATTTTTTCCGTGACTATTTGTTTTCTTCATTGAATAACGAAATTTAAATGTTTTATTTTTTCTACTGCATTTTGCCTGGCAGAGAAAAAAAAATTGATTAAATTAATTTACGGTTTCCGAAGGGGTGGTGGGGTTCTCGTTATAACCTGTTTAATTGAAAGCAAAGTCTGTAGATTTTTAATTAAGAAAATTCTGGAGATCGAAGGATCGGTCTGGGCTATGATAGCGTCGTTATTCCGCACTTCTTCCTCACTCTCCGATTCTCTCGTGCACCTCAGCCGTCCTATTTTTCAGATTGATGTATATATCGAGAGGATGACAACGCCTCCTCAAACAGTTTTATAATTGATTTCATTTTCATTTATTTTATACCTCTCGCCCTATCGCTCCGAGAAAGACAACTGGACCACCCCTTATTCTTCCGTCTTCAGTCTTTCTTTTTGCCCTCGCGGCCCAAGCCAACTGACGTTTTTCGTACCAATCCCCCGTCACCGTGGTCGCAATCAATTTAATGTTTTAATTAAGAGAGTATCCGTGAAAAATTAGATTTTAATGGAATTAACGAGAAGAGTTTATTCGTACCCCAGTTGATTCAATACAATTCATTTTGCCTCACTAATTCCCTCAATAATCTTGCACTTGTAGACGAATAGATCATTTTCCGCATAATTCTCGTTTATCGATTGAATTTTAATTAATGACGATGGATAGGGCTCAATAAGATCTGCATTTGAGATTAAGAAAAAAACAATTTCCAAAAATGCATTCCCCAAACATAAACAAAAATTTCATTTGATAAATGCAAAATAAAATGAATTATACCGATTATTTGAAATGAACCCCCGAATCAAATGGAAAATCAAAATAAAATTATTAGTTTTAAATGAAAAATTGAAATTGTAATTCTATTTACAGATTGAGTTCTGCGAAGAAGGATACATAAAACTTTCGCGACTAATATTTTACATTTTTTCATAGCGGAAGTGAAAATACAATGGGACAAGTGCCAGAATAAATTTTAAATAGAATCGTGTTTTTCGTCTGAATATTCTTCCAATACGAGTGGAGTATAGAGAGCAATCCGGCGCCTCTTTTAATTCGTTGTATTCGTTGATACCCAAAGAAAAACTCCACCATTTTGAAAATTCTATTCTAGAAGGCGTTACGCAATTGGTAGAATTCGTACAGGCGGTAAATTTATATTTGGCGGTGTCCATATCATATATTCCTCTTGTTCGGTGGGGAGATGACTTTCATGGGTTGACCATTGGCTTGTCAGCGCCATTTTTTTTCTCTGTCATTTTTTAAAATTTCTAGGCTCTAGCTTCCGCCTACCAATACCTCATTTTTCATTCCGACCAGCAGAGAGTAATACAGATGATTTCAATTTTTTTTTTCTGCATGTGCTGGCTCTAAGAGTCTATTCTTGACTGTTGAGCAATCCGGCTAGTCGAATGTATTGAGATAACTTTGTATGGATTCCGATGAGAGCGATGCATGGGCATTGGGTAAAAATGTTTGTTTTTACATATCACGAAGTAATCAATATTCACTGAATTTCTACACGTGTTTCTGGGTTAAATGGAAAAATGTTTTATCACGTGAAAAATTAAATATTTTAAAAATATCATGAATTTATGGAAAAGAAAAAATCCCCCTCCCACTGGTCTCCACCCTCCATTTTTACGCTAGCATTGGATAAAGTAGCCGCCCCTCCCACGCACACACACACACACACTCTCACACACATAAATCGGTACTTGTTCCAACCCTCAGTTCTTTTCCACTTTCTTTTTCCCCCCCAAGCATCAAAACATCCCTTCGTTTTTTTTCCTTTTCGGTTCAATGGTGGCAGGACGGAGGGTCGAGTTGAGGCTGGAGTGCTTCGATTGTTTTGATCAATAAACGGAGATTGGGGTTGTGTGCTCCTCCATTTTATTCGTCTTATTTTCGTGGCGAATATTTTTTTTATGGTCTTATATTTTATCGGAGATTGCACGACTGTAGGAATGAATTGTTTCGTCAACTGATACGATAAACAATTTTTTTGTGTTTCACAAAAAAAATTATCAGTGGAGTTTGAGTATCGCTAAAAGAAAATGAAGTAACTGATTCAAAAATGCCGATCGAACTCAAGCCTCCACGGATTCTTGTCGTGATGAACCAATTTTTTTTTTTCAGCTAAAATTTTGTTTTCAACGGAAAACGCCAATGAAAGAAAAGGGCAACGATGATTTTTGTTAAGATCACAAGAATTTGACAAAAAGTGAAAAGTTATCATTGTTAGTTTTTTTTTGCAATGAAAATTCAGCGAAATCTAATTATTATTTCACAAATGGAAATAAGAAGCGTCGAAGATTCCAATATCCGGCGTCGGTTTTCCGGCAGAGGGTCAATTGAATCTGTCGCCCCCACCCTAAACTCCTCAGATACCTCGACATCGAGAAAGAAAAATATGCAAAGAGACAAAGCCAAAAAAAAAGTACGGGGAATTGATTTTTTTTCGACCATGGGGGGGATGAGGGAGGTTAGAGTAATTTCATCTCTCAAAAATTGCGACCTCTCCACTAATTGTCTGTCCGCCCTCGGCTCGACGCCCACTGAAAAATGAGAAAACATTTTTTAAGGCTCAATCCATCTTCAAGATATTCACCCCTTGGATCTCATCAAATCGCCCCTTTTTTCAGTTCCTTCCAGCGGATAATAAAAGGGGTAAGAAAAAAAAAATAAGGGAAGGAGTGAGTTTTGTGCGTATACAGATTCAAGTGGGAAGTTTGCTAACAATGCGAGGCACTGAGATAATTTTTATTTTCATCTTCGAGTGATATTATGACTTTTCATAAATTTTTATAACATTTACAATTTATTTTGAAAAAAAAATTAGCATTTCCCATTGAAATTATGCCATCAACTCACAATTTTTGGTCTAAAAATAAAAAATTCCAGCTCATTACCCCTTCAAATGAATTACATAAATTAGAGCATCCACCCAAGCACAAACCCACCCCCCACCCCTTACATTTTATTCCACCCCCACTCCAGTGGCCTTTGACCAATCGAGAGCCGATGCCACGGTTTGCGATTAATTATTCGAAAACGTACGGCGGTATGAGGTGGAGGCTTTATTGGGTGGACGAAGAGTGGAACCGAGGAAATGGGTGTAGGGGAGTGTCAAAGGGGGGTGGAAGTGTGTGTGTGGGGCGGGGGAGAGGGGTGGCAGAGATCGAATCTCGGCGCAACCAATCGTGTTCGCATCAACCATTGATTAAACTTTAATATATAATTGTAAATACCAGAGTAAAAACTTGCCCGCAACCCACTCTCAAATCCTAAAAATCATTATTTTTCTGTCAGCGAGTATTTCCGATAAATAATTTATCCCTCATTAAAAACCCGAAACAATACAATTCAGCAGCATTTGCCGCGATAGAATTCCTATAGTCTCGATAAAATAATCATCACTTACCACTAGTTAATTTATTATCCATCACCCATCATGTGTAACTAGATTTAATAATTCAATGATTTCATGAAGAACATTCAAGCCAAGCAATCTATGGCGCGATCAAATGGTTTTAAAACAAGACTGTCTAGAGAATTCAATTATTTATTACTTATTACTTTTCCGTCCGTACGTCTTTCGGAAAAATTAGTTAACCCAATCCCCGATTATATTTTCATAATCTTCATAATAAAAACATCAAAACTTACCACTAGTTAATTTATTATCCATCACGCGAGCATAACTACACTCAAACTTTCCGGCGAAAAAAAAAATATCAAAAATCACCCCATTCTTCAATTTTCCATAAAATTAATAAACAATTCAACGATTTAACGAGAAATACTCATAATTAAACATTAATTTAGTGCGTAGCATCTTAGTACGCCGCGGTCGCGTCGAAAACTGACCCGATGGGACTATTCTGACCCTCGAACTCTCCCAGGCCCGACCCCCCACCCCATCTTCAATTGTATCTTATTTCGGCCCTCGAGAAGGGGCCGAAATTTTTCAAAAAAAAAATCAATTCCTTTCAGGGTTTTTTTGTCCATCTTGATTTCTCGTGTCAGGTCTTCTCACCCTCCCTCTCGGCGAGAGGAGAAAGGGGGGGGGGGAGATGGACAGAGGAGAGAGATGAGAATTAATTCGAGGGACGGAGCCTCTCACCATCATTTGTATGTCTTAGGAAGGGCTGATGTGTGGACCGCTGAACCTAGGGGAGCCTCTCGTGATTTGCCTTCAAGGTATTTTTTATTTATATTTTTTTCCCCCTAGACAAGGGAGGGGAAAGTTTTTAAAGGGAAGATTGAGATGCTTGAGGTTCCCACAGTGGATTCGACAGATGTTGCAAATGCAGGTCAGTAATTTTTTACTGGAATTTGTGGTGTGTAACAGCCATTCGCTTGAAATGATTGTCACAGTGAAGTTTCTTGAAGTTGAGGGGATGAGCTTTTGAAGTTTTGGGGTTGATACTGTCGAGTGTTTTCGGTTCTCAGAGGGATGCAAGATTTCTGGTTTTCCGATGGGGTTGAGAGGAAAAATTTTTCTCTCCAGATACATATGAAAATTGTAAAAGCATTGATCACAAGTTGGTGGTAATATTTGATAATGTTGAGAAATTATAGGTAAACTTTTAAACTTTTAGTAAGAAAAATATTATCGTGCTGAATCAATGTGAATATTTTTTACAAATGAATTTTAGCTTATTATTAAAGCAATTTTAATTGAAAAAATTATCAATAGTTGAGGAGTTCTTAATAATCAAAGAATATTGTATGGATGTCAATCACACAGGCATCAAGCGCTCCTATTCTCTTCCATTCGCCACAGTATCCTCAACGTCATACTATGCATCTATGCAAATGCCTATGGCCAACATTTCCCTCGTGCTGCGTATACCCGGCACTGAGCAAAGGCTACTGTGCCTCCTGCAAGCCCCAAAAGGTGAGTGAAAGGCCTTGTTGCCATCCTCAATATCAATTTTCCTTAATGACATTGCTTCCGCCAAGTCCCAAAAATCGTTTTTCCCTTCAATACAATCCGTTGTAATGTTTTTTGAAGCCGGTTCATTCGGATACATATATGCACGGTAAATGGTCGCCTGGTCATTTTGATGACAGTCATCAAAAAGATCATAGGTCGGCATTCACCTTGTCGTGGAATAATTCGGGTACAACATCAGACCTCAACCTCGCGACCCCCGATAGTGCCGAAACAGTGTAGTGGGATGATCCGATCAGTGAATCTACGAAAGTGGAGTCTTTATGTTTTATAAAAACTTACGGTCAGAAGGGACGAAGGAGTGGTCAAGATGTGCAGTTACGGGACAAGTGATTTATGAGCGTACTTTTCCCACCAAACTTCGCGACTTTGCGCACCCTGGTCAGACAGCATCCGTCATCTTTGCGCCGGTTAGAAATTGTGGCTTTTCTCCTACAATTCATAATATTTTGAGAGCATTAACAGCCACCTGCGCGTAGCGTGTGGTCATCTCTAGTAAAAATAAAAACTAACAATTCACTTGTATATTTTCATTGATAACTTCCCATCACAGCCTATTAGCATTCGATATGAAAAATCCACTGCAAGAGAAATTTGTCGTATGCTCCATCATTAAAACAAATAATTAAATGTGGAATGAACTCAGTGATTTCCCCATGTTCACTGCAATTTTCCAATGATCGTAATTACTCCACGAGCTTGCAATTACCACCTGCTACACTTGGTCATCACACGTATCGAGAAAAAAAAACTATTTTATTTTAACCAGTTTCTTTGACTGTAAAAATTATTATTCCATCGCTCCAATATATTCCATCAATTTCAATAGATAAATCTCATGCGAATTGAATGAATTTCCAGGGCCTGTAATACGCGACATGGATGACCATCATTCGCATTGAGGTAATCATCCATCAACATAATCAATAATTCGCCAACTTAATGGCAAAATTCTCCCGTCAATAAATAATGAAAAAATATAATAATACTCACTGACCTCGGCCCTGCTTAACACCCCCAAAACCTCCTAAAGTAATCAGCCACCATCACAACTGTTGCACAATCCTCCAAAAACAAACCAAGTTTTCCCACTTCACCCACACTCACCCCTCCCTAATAATCCATCAACTCAAACTCCATTAAACACGATAATAATCTACTACTTCCATCATCAGACATAATCCCACCACCTTTTTTTTTCTATTTTCTCCCGCAATTATTAATTATCGGCATCAATTTAACCCCCCTCGTCTCATATTATCATCAGCACCATTATGGTCAGAGTAGAAAGTGCCGAGTCCCCCGTCATCATAATTTTCATCATCATCCCCATCCTCATCGTCTCAAAGAAAACCGCGAGGAAAAAAGAACAACTCTTCAAAACACTTTGCGCGTCACTCTTCCTGCCTCAATCGATGAATGGGAATAATAACAACAGATCGTGTGTACAGTCTGTCCTTCTCACAGTTCCTCAGGAGTTTCTCTCTCAGACCACGCGGTGCGCACGCCTCGTCTTTACTCGTCCATTTCTGCCTTTCTTGCCTGTACCCGAGGGCTTCCTCTTCTAATTTTTTGTTTACCTTTCGCCCTCTCTCTCTCTCTCTCCCCGTTTCTCCGTCTCTCTCTTTCTCCCTCGCCGGTTTATCGAAGGTGACCGTCACGCGGGACTCTCCTACCCCCAGAAACAATTGTAATTGATTTATTGAAAAAAAATCGACAACGAATTACTTAATTAATTTATTGTAAGAAAAAAAAAGAATCCGCGCGTCCCGTTCTCAAGATATTCATGCGATTTATTGCGGCGCGACTTAGAAATGCATCTAATGCGGTGCACGCCGCATAGAATGCATGCACCTTAGCGGAGGAGGGCTATGGAGAAGGGGCAAGGGGGGATGGTAGGAGGAGGCGTAAAAGAGGAGGAGGTTGGATAGACAAGGGGTCATACGGGGGGAAGTTAAAAAAGAGATGGTAAGCGAAATACATTCTGCTTGTACCCAGAGTTAATGCGCATGCGCAAGTATGTATATGATGTACATGTGGCTGTTAAAGTTTCATCTTAATGGTTTTTTTTTCTTTTCTTTGACTCGGCTTTCCTTTGGCGTCAGTTGATTGATGGTGATTTTTTTAGGTGGGCTTGATGGAAATACGGAGAATTTTCTGCCAGTCGAAATCACGATTTTTATGGTACTAATTGTTCGGGACGACAATTATTTTCTGGGGGCAACATCTCATGTGTTCTTTTTTTTTATCAGATAGGAAACAAGTGATCTAAATCGCTCCTGGGATTCACCTGCAATAGTATTCAGATTACCGCAATTTTTTTATTACTATTACCGCTCCAAAAAGGATTTGAACCCACAATCTTCAGATTGTCAATAATGTCGAATCAGGAGTAGGGGGTGATTTCAATCCACTCTCCTGATTGAGAAAAAAAAAAAACCCCTCATCGAACGGCGCCACCCGATTTGTCGCATGTAGAATTGATCAGTGATATCATCCTGACGAGTCGCTCCAGTGAAAAAAAGTCATTCAAAATTTTCAAAGCAACATTTGAGTTTCATCGTGATACTTGAATCCCACTCGTGCTGTACACGGGTGCTCGTGCATTATACTGAAGTGCATTACGAGTCTAACGCACACGACGTGTTCAACTGAGCCCGCGTTGCGTACAATCCAACGCTTGTGGGGGTGAAGGTATGTAAGTGTGTGTGTGTGTGTGCGTGTGTGTAGGTGTTACACCAAGAGAGACGGCACGATTCACGAGGGAAATGGGTAGGCTAGGTCGGGGACCAGGAGTGCTTCTCTCGTCGGCGCGCAAGCATGGGCTATGCCATGCGAGAGTGCACCCGCCGGTGGCCGAGAGGAGTGATGGGGTCTCCTCTTGGATTTGATATATATATGAGAGAAAATGTAAGAGAGAGAGAGAGAGAGAGAGAATCGTATACATTTTCCGGCGGATGCATACACGGAAGGTTCAAAAACCGAGGGAAGAGGGAGACGCCCTCTTGCCTAGCCACCCCCAGCTTTATTTTTCCCCTGGTCGTATGCAAAATGATTTCTCCATTCCTTCTGCAATTTTTTTTTATCCCACATACAGAGAGCCACTCTCGCGATTCATATAGTCTATTTTAAACTTTTGGGAGGTAATGGGGGTTTCTTGTGTACTCCAGTAGTGTAGAATAATTTTCAAGATTGAAAAAAACAATTTTTCGTTTTTTCTTTCAAAAAAATTTTGCGCGACTTTTGTTATTATTAACTTTGTTCCCTAACAAATTTGGTGTGAAAGGATATTGCTTTTGCTGGTTCAAGCTTCGCCTCAGTTTTTTTAAGGACGAGAAAAAATAAAATCATTTTCCGATGTGAGGCCGTCGTAATATGGAAATATAGCTGATATATTCAATGCAATTATAATCAGTACGCGAATGTCATTCAGCGATATCATATTCCTTTGCTTTTCGACAATTGATCGGAAATTGAATATTCTACTTGTGACGAAATACTTCAGAGCGAGTGTTCCCTCATCAATCGAATGTCAAGTGAACGAATCCCATTGACGCCAGTCATTAAAAAAACAAATCGAAGAAAATATTTTCCCTCTAATCGAAAAATGTAACTCATTACGCTCATTCCGATAATCAAATGACCATCGTAAAATTGACTTTATCCCCTATCACAGCGATAACAGGGGGGGGAAAAAAAACCGTGTGAGACTGCTAATGGATTCCCCAAACGGGCTAGAGTCCGCCGTCGAAAAGCCAACCTCTCTCATTTTTTTTTTGCAACCCCTCACATTCTCGTATTCATTGGCGTTAAATCCGTGAGGGTCCCGCAGTGTTTTTTTCCATTTTTCGGTGCTTCAACCCCTTTCTACTGTCAACACAGGCAACAGGAGTCTCAAACGGGTGGGAGCGAGACGCATGAGCATAAAAATGTGGTGCCAAGCGAGAGGAGACGACATCCCGAGTTTTTTACTCACTTTGTTTTCCTCTATTTTCCGGTTTTTCCAGGACACTAGCCATGGAAAAAGCAACAAGTAGCAGATTATAAAAATCACTCGGCGCATACCTCACATTTAAACGTGAATAAATCCCAGCGAGACTTGATTAATTTTTTTTTTCTTTTTCACGGAAGAAACTTAAAAATTTATGATTCGAAAGAAAAGTAAACCCTGCGCAGAACGTAGGGATGAGCCGATACAATTTCCGGTTATTTATCAGTACGTATATGCCAGATCGGCGGGGGTAGGGGGGGGGGGCAGGGGGAGAGAGGGATTTCGGTGTATGTACTCTCGTTCAGTTGCTCTCATATACCGCATTCATTGGATGCATTCGCCGATTGTTCGGAATATACGATTTACATTAAACTACCGTTTCCCTTTATGTCGATGTATATATTTTCGATGGGGATGGGGGATGGTGAATTTCCGAATACTGATTGGTCCGCTGAGAATTTAATTTGCTGGGAAAATTATGGAATTTGGGGGCGTTATTTCGATTGTGTTAAAAATCGGAAGGATTACTTGTTATTTATTTGCGGGAAATTTTTGAATTTTAGAGGGGGCGGTTTAAAAAATCTTGGGGAGTAATTAGCTCGAATTTAGTTTCTGTGGTCATTGCGGAAATTATTTTGGAATATAAATTATTTCTTTCATCGATCATCGCTGATAGTGAAGTATATCAAACGGAATTTGTATTCACTAATTTTCGATTATTGGAGCGTTAAAAAATTATTTTTATTGCCCAGTCTCCACCTGAAATGAGCTTTGTATCGACTCCTTTAGTTTGAGGGAAATACAAATTGAATATGGATTTATTGACGTGATTAATAGATCTGCGTGATTCCATTAAAAAATTATTTCATTAATAATTATTGAGCACTAAGTATTCCATTCGGAATTGGAAAAATTGGAAGCCAACTGTAAGATTACCATAATAATTTTTTCAATCATGGAAACTCATGATATCTCAACTCATGAGATGGCCATTTTTTCCAGTTCAAAGTTCACATTCAGGATAAAATTTAAAAAAATGCATTTCTTTTTTATTCCGCTACGGAAAATCTTGGCAGCGATTTCTGGTCGCTTTGAAAACCCGGAAAAAGATTAGCAAGAAGTGGGCACGAACCGAGGGGGTGGGGTACAGAAGCGGTAGAATATACCAAAAAACGATGAGCGAGAGAGAAAAGGCTCGCGGAAGGGGTGAGAGGGGGGCGATTTCTAGAACGACTAAAAATAAGTACTCGCGCGAAAATGCAATTGCATTTATGTATACGCTCATACAGTCGGTATGTACATGCACAATATGTTAATGTTTGGGGCTGGGCTTTTTTGGGTGTATGTATGGCAAAAGCAACCGTCTTGAGTTAAATAAAATGGGTAGGGCGTTGCGGCGGGAAACATGGTGGGGCTTGTGTGCAGCGGTTTGAAGAAAAAGAAACAAAAATGGGGTAGGGGGAGGGGGAGGAAAGTAGCTAAAATTGGCGAGTCGAGACTTTAAAACCGATAGATGGGGGAATTCTGCGGTTGTTGCCAGGAAAAACGTGAAACTAGGTATAAAATTCATTATTGGGATGGAGAACATTATCGGAGGTTCAGGCTAAGGGTCGAAAAAAAAAAAATATTCCCTGTGGAATTCAAGCCTCACTTTTTTCGTAATACTTAACATTTGGTTTTTGCTGAAATTGCTCATCTGAGACATTGAATTCATGTGTAGTTCAGCCAAAAATAAGACATTAAATGATGATTAATTTATACAATTTTGGCCTGCATCAATTCTCAATATTTCAATTTCGCTTTTTTGCATGAATAAATATTTAATATACACCCAGAGTCAAAGGGTTACCCTCGAAATTTTAGGCTCGTCGGTCAAATCGATCCTTCGACAATTTTTTGGATGTCTCTTGGGCTGATTTCATGGAAAATTTCTGCGAAAAGTAAGCAATAAAATTCCGTCCCCAATTTCGGAAAAACAAATTCATGCCATTTTTTTCGATTCTGTCTTGCATTAATTCTTACGATCTTTCCCTCGTCTTCACCTCAATTTAAACATCTAACGCCAGATTTCAATGAGGCATGCGATATGGAGACGGTGGACCCACGAGTACATTTGTCCAACGAATTATCCTTACTTTTTCAGACTCGATTGCTGATTTTAGTCGTACAGCGGACCTTGTGTATCTCGTGCGAAGGAGAATAAGGAGAGTGTGTGAAAGAGGAATTTTTCGTTGGTTACGGAGAGAAAGAGAGGGAGTCGGAGTGTATGCGGAGGGTGAAGAGGAGTGGAAGCCCCTACGGCCTTGATGAGAATAGCTTCTCCGGCTGACCATACTCCGCGTGAATTTGCACGCACGAAAAATCTCAACGAGAAAATCAATATCCCGTCTTTCCATGAATTTTTATTTCTCACCGCATTCTATTTTCCCTTGACATTTTCTCATTTTCAAAATGCGACTTTCCTCCCCACCGACATTTCAATTCACTGTTTTTGTCCCAGTATATCTCGATTTTTGAATGAAAAAAAAAAAAATACTACTGTCAAAACAGCGCAACAAAGAATAATGAGGAACTCCTGTTGTTTATCGATGCAAATTAATTTCTCTATTAAAATTTCATTGTCGAAATAAAGCTGAAAAGTAATTGAATTTTGTTAAAATTTTTCGCCCTTTTGAGCGTGGTTTGACGGTAGAGTGGTTGTTTGATGCAATTTATTGATGATAAAATGTAATTCTGGGTGGTCCATAGCTCGGCGAAGGAGAAGGGAGGGGTTAATTCGGGGAGGGGGAATTTTTTTTCCAAATTTTTCATTCGCGAATTTATACGAACATTTCCTGCGTTATCGACGAGTTTGCTGGGTGGGTCAGGGACCGACGGCGATTGCCAGACACCCAATGACCGCAAGATGTCAGCATCGATCTGGAGTCGTAGGTATCTATCTTATCATCAAAGGAATTCCCGATTTTTTTGAAATGATCGAATTAATTTAAAGTGTATTAATCGAATTGTTCGTTTTAATTTGACTTTTATATGCGCACTTGCTGAACTTGTTATATTTTTATTCTTCGCCGAAATGAAAGAAGAGTAGGTAGCCGAGGGGAAAAAAAAGCCGTGGGTAAAGGGGTGAGGGTAACTCGACGACATTCAAAAGTGGAAAAGAAAAAAAAAGCGTGTATGGGTGTCAAAACGGAGTGACGAGGGTTGGGTTGAAAAAGGCATGGGGGGTGGTTTTTTATCGTGATGGGCTCAACCTGTATCCTACCCTTTTTTTTGGGGGGAGAGGTGGGGAGTGACAGATAGTACATTAAACGTCTCATGACACTGCGGGGACAAGTGCGGATTTTTTTATGAATGGGGAGAGAATTTTTTCCTTCAAATTAACTTACTTGTAACTACAATTGTGAAAAAATTGATTCAATATCCATAAAACCCGCCCTGCCCCCAACCCACCTTCGATTTATTTAAAATTAGAGGTGTCATTAGATCGTACGTTGTAATTCATTAATTGGAAGACCGGATTTTTCGGACAAAATAATACAGGATATTATGGCTTTTGGAACATTCACTCACCTCGCCTCTGTCTGTGTGGCCCGGGAGCAGCAGCGTGGACGTGGTGGTGTCTGCTTCCAGAGAGAGCACATGTTGACACAGAAACAAACCAGGTACAACACAAAGATGATGTCACAATGACCACAATGATCTCTCCAACAGTCAACCCATTCAACCCCTCCTCCCCTGCTGCCGACAAAGAAAATGTTTTCTAATTCTTCTAATGAAGATATAAACATTTTCATGGATGGGTCGGACTGTCAGCGAGGCTGAGGAGTCATTTGGGTGAAGGGGTGACATGGGGTTTGCAGCACGAGCACTCAAAATCAATCACAAAAAAAATTCCAAATTGTATTTTGTGTAGACTGATCATCGCACAACTCATAGATCCAAAGCGTCCGGACCGTCTATTGCTGGCACCACACGAAACTGAGCCACAAACAGTCGAAATTCAAGTGATCGTATTCCTATACAATAGCGAACACCACTGCCACCTTTTATTTTGATTTTCTTCCCCCTCTATATATCCAAAATTGAAAATGTAAACATACGATCTTTCGACTCACTGAGCATTCTCCGATAACTGTAGTTGAAACAGAATGAAACAAAAGTGGAAGTGGTATAAACAGAAAACTGAAGCAAATAGTATGGGGGGGTTATTATATATATTTATCAACAATAGTCTTTCATTGTAGGTAACAATTGTAAGAATAGCTTACTTGATTTTTCAGACACCTTGAAAATTATTTCTATCTTCATAATTTCATTTCAGAATAATTTTAACGCAATAATAATTTCAAAATGAAATAACAACCTGCAAATGCAAATCAACTCACCCCCTCAAAAAATAAGAAAAAATATATATAAAAAATAAACAGGGTAGCACTTTAAATCTCTAGCGCGTTTACCGTGCCAGTGGCTTGTTTATTTTTTAATTAAGGCCTTCCAGTCCCGTCGGGAAGGATTAAAAAAGGTAGCCCCTTGGAGTTATTAAGCTAATAATGTGTCCCGTCCCGGTGACCGAGCGTGTTTCGCTACACGGAGAAGGAGAAAAAAAAAGAGTCGAAATAAAAATAAAAGAGATTGCGAAAAAAACAGGTCGTGTGTGACGGGGCGTTGAGGTAAAAAATTGAGGCACGCGACCTCGGTTCGGATCGAATAGAAGAATAAAGCGGAGTGAAAAAAGGAGGAAAGAAAAAATTGCGGGTATGAGCTACCTGAAGGTAGAGCCTATGAAGCCCACTTGAGGATTCAGCGGCATATTTGTATGTGTTGGGTGGTTTCAAGTGGTGTGCAATTCTCTTGAGAGGGTACACTTGTTTTAGGTAACAAGACTCTTTGTACTGGCGTCTCGCGCCTAATATTGTGGTTATATTTTCAAATCGAATCAGGCCGAATATTTGTTTAAATATTTTTCCGGTCTGGATATATTTGTTATTAATAATTTCGGAATTATAATTTTTTTGAATTGAAATAAAATTCTTCTACGATCAATTAAATTCACAAAAGTTGACTTTACGTTGTCCCGTGGCGTAAGGAGGATTTTACGCACTGCTCTTCACTTTTCCTCGTCCGGGGATTGGTACGGGCTCTTGCAAGAACTCGAAGAAGTGGAAATCCCTACGGAAAAATATCCTACCAGGGCTATCGTTATGGGGTTTTTTTGACGCGCGTGGTTGGCCACCTCGCCTGCGGCCCGGCTCGCCAAACTCCACGCAAGTAAAAATCCCTATAACGACAGGGCGGACATACGCTATTACTCTTCTCTAAACTTATACAGAAAATGGGACCGTCCACACCAGTACAACAAAAGGATAATTGACATTATTTTTTGCTCGCAATAATTTCCTCCCCATCTGAGAATTATGATAATTGAAAAATCAGTTTCTATAATAGGAAAACCTGTACAATATCACTCCGCAACATCACCTGTCATCGAATAAATATTCGCGTCCATCCCCGTATACACAATCTTTTATCCTCCTCGGAGGCATCTCACTCCTTCCCGTTTGTAACCTCATCTATAGTCGTTTCGTGTTATATCCTCGGTGCGTCTTTCTCACTCCATGCGCCTTTGCCGGGCACCGCCAAGCCAAGGCGTCTTTGGAGCGGGCGTCTCCTGGACGACGCCTCGGATCAATACCGACGCCCAGCGTCTCATTGGCCCCTTCTCTTAGGTGCCGCGGAAAATCGCCCCCGGAGATGACGGCCGAGAGGACGTGGCCCAGGGAGAGAAATGAAAGAGTGAGAGACAGGGGGAAGTTGAGACTGGAAGGAATCAAACGAGGATAGAATATTTAAAGAGGCGAAAGAAGGCGGAGGGGCTTCCGAGTGAAACGAAAAGAGGGAGTGAGAAAGAGTGAGCCAGGGAGGGAGAGAGGGCGAGTATAATCGTATTCAAACGGACGCTGTACCTTCCACCCGCCATTTCTTTGTCCCCCAGTGGGGACATAACCCCTCCACTTTCTTTTCCGCGCGGCGCCCATTCTTATCGAACAACCACCTCGTCTCGGGGATCCAGAGATGCCATCATCTACCCCAATAAAGTGAGAAAAGGATGAGTCTTCGAGACAACTATTACTGGGTGAGATGATTTTTATTTTTCATTTTCACATTAAAATTTCAAAATATGAAAAAAAAATTTCTTTTCTTCACTACGTCTGATAAATCGTCATTTTAATCTCGCTTCCCTTGAAACTATTGTACGCCACAAGGCAATAATTTTTTTTCTTCTCACCTGACGTCGTAAAATCCCCATTCAAATCTCATATGGTCCGGTTCGATCGTTTGCGAAACTTGTGACAGATAATTACAATCATTACACAACCCAAAAAGTATTTCTTCAGTATGTTATTATTTCGTGATACCTCCCCTGAAAACTCACTTTTCCGAATGGCTCCGAGTGCGCACAAAATGCAGCCGCCCTGCGTAAAATTCCCTCTTGCTTGAAATATCATTTTATTATTATTATTATTATTATTATTATTATTTTATTTTTTTAATTTAATTCTGTCTTCACTTTGTGCACGGAATATTCCCCATATCCCGTGCGTGCGTAAAATTGGTTGTAATCTACTATTGAATAGGTGATTCCTAACGACAAAGTCTTATCAGTGTTTACCATCAATTTTCCTATGACTCAAATTTCGAATTAATTCTTGTAATTGGATGCATTTGTAAAATTAATCTCAGAACACAGAAAATTTTTTAAAATGATAACTTCGCTTAAAACGTCAGAAATTGAAATGAGAAATGGGTGATGCTTAACATGCAAGCCTGATAAATGTTTTTCATCGATTTTCTCAACGTTTAAAGTAATAAATGGTTTATATTCATTCGAGGCTCATTCTATATTCTGTAAATGTTGAGGAGGAAAATCAATGAATTAAATGTGAGAAAAAAAAAGGGAAAATTATGAATTACCAGATTTCCCACTTCGAGGGAGGAGAAAATTTTAATTGACACGGAATATCACCATCATCCGAAGAATTTTCCCCGCCTCGCGCATGCGCCGGGCCCATAAAACAGCGTTGAATATCACCCTTCGGGTGGGGTGGAGGTGTTGGTAGAGGTGGGAGAGGTGCTCCTTTTATTTTCCTTCAATTTCCTTCCTTTCAGGTACCCCATCAGCCTTTCCCATTAATATTAAAACGGGCGTCTGTTTCAAAGAGGTATGGAAAGAGAGCACCAGAAGGAGGGGAATTGGACTTTCCTAGAGGGTTGAAAGAAGAGAACCCCCTTAAAAAGCTCGTTGGTTGGGGGTGGGGGGTGGCTGGTGAGGACGAGGGTGTGTTTGAGTCGTTTTTCATCGCAATCTTCTAGTGTTACCAATTTCCACTGGAGCCAACGGCCAAAGATGGCTGAGATGGCGGGCGTATTCATTTTCTTAATACCTGCAACGGAGAGGGAGATAAATTTTGAGGAATCTCATTTAATTTGAATAAAATGTCGTTAATGGATGCGTGATAAAATTTCAGCATATATTGAGACCTTCATCATCATTTAATTATTTTTTTAGATTTGATAATTGATTGGAGTATCCCCCAATGAATTCTCATAAGACAATCTCTGCCAGAGAATTAATTTTAATGAGAAATTCCAATTTTTTGCCTGTAATTAATTACCATTAGTTATTAGTATTATTCGAATAGGCAGATATGAAGGCAATAAAAAATTAAGCGCATAAATTTACAGATTTATTTTAATGATTCTGTAACCAACAGTTGCAATACTGTGGATTGACCCAAACTGGGGTGGCCATATCCAGGAAGTGACCACCTGGACAACGGCCAGACCGGCAAAACCCGTTTTCCTTCGTCCCAAAGTTTCTCACTCTTCCTCTTTATTCACGAAAAATGAACCCCCATTCAACATAACACGAAAAATAAAGAGTACTTTTTTAAAGCGCACGTGATGAAAAATCCTCGCTGGATACCCGAAAAACCGGTTTACCCATTGCAAACTGTTATAACTGGACGTTTGATTTCAATGAAAACAAAAATGAAAGAAGGATATAAGAGGCCATCAGGTTGCTGACCGTTGGTCGACCCTCGGGGGTTATTTCAGTCACGAAGAAGAAGGGCGCCACGAGGGTCCTAAGAATAGGCAATGCAGTATTTCAACCCAAGAGTTTGGATATTTCCCACGGGCTCGGTGCCACCCAACTTTTGTAATTACACATCAATGGAAAAATCATTGTTTTATTTCCACGAGTCAAAACCAAGAAAAACAAAAAATCAGGCTCACAAAATCTTCCTAATAAAATCCTCTCTGGTACATTTTGTTAGGTTGCAATTCCTGTTGAACAAGAATAATCCTGCAACGGATAAAGAGAGAAAATAATTGAATAACATTTTTACAACTTCTTCCCAGGCTTCTAATTGATCTACCCCTCCCTCCAATTAAAATATCCCCCATTAGTTACCCACCGATACCCCCATCGAGACATTCGTCTTACGATCTCACCCAATAAAAGGGATCCACCAAGACAGTAGCATCGGGGAGGGGTTGAAGTACGAATGAAATAGAAGCTGAATCCCACCAAGATAAATGAATCTTCTCCACCCCCATTTATCATTCCCGCGTACTCCCTCATATGAATTAAAAGAAAAAAATCTTAATGAATACAACGGCCAAACTACTGATAGACTATCCGTCCTCCTCTCTCCAAAAATTCAGCATTGAGAATTCCCCGCCGAGCAAATGCAAATTTTACAATTGAAACATTTGCTCGTTACGTCTCAAAAGAGCTAAGGACTTCACTTGCCCGTCACTTCCACCCCCTGCCACCCTTCACGTTTACTTAAGCATAAATACGTCGCAGTCGCGTCGTCGGCGTAGACCGAGTCGTTTCTCTTTCTTCGCCCGGGCTGTTACCA
>JAPYZM010000926.1:0-23902 GCA_030522845.1 Psyttalia concolor
AGGTAAAATAAAGAAGGCTTGCTCACGTGCAGAATTACCACCCGAGCCGAAGGCGAGGGTGGTAAGCACGTGAGTAAGGCTCCTTTATTTTACTTTCCGCGGTGAGAACATGATTTTTTTCCCCGGCGTGGGAGTAAAGTCACAATTCCCTCCCGCGCAGCGGGAGGGAAGTGTGTACTTTGCTCCCGCCGGGGAGAAAAAATTGTTTTCTGGACACAAACTAGACCCCTCCTCCCTCAATCCTGTGACGTAATATTTAAATGTCTTGATTGGAAACAGCTTGAGAAATATCATGAGCTCTGTTATGAAAAATACCCTGAACACGAGGAATAACTGCGAGAGACATATCGCTAGTTGACCATTGTAATCTGCGGCATCCCCCTCGTCGATCCCCACGAGGTACTTTCCCCAGTACCTGAGCATGATCTTCTGATATCCCAATAGTATTTTTGACTTCATATTGATCATAGGCGTGGTCTTGGGGAAATCGTATCCCAAAACTTCGACAGCCTCTGCGAAACACTTCATAGCTTCATCAACCAGTCGAATCTGAAGGTGACACTTCCCCTGCAGCGTCTTGATCTTTGCTTTGAGAAACGGGAATGTTACCAGTTCGTCTTCATCGCCCTCAAAAATCTGTATAACGAATAGAATGCACTGAAATGGCCGGCGATGTGAGGAATTGGAATGGTTTTTACAGGCGAATTAATGAGATTTTTTCAATACATCTGAAGGAAAGTGGTATTTCGGCTCATGGCAGGTTTACAGCTGAAGCCGAAGACGTGCGATACAGTCCTACGGGCCAAAACTTGAATTTTCAATTGGATTACGGCAAGAAATATGAACTTTACTTGCAAGGATTTTCATAAAAGAAAACAGTGATAAAATAAATTGTATAGGAATTGGTATTTGTTGACTTTATTTAGTCAAAGGCGCATCGAAAGATCACCAAGTTAAAATAACTCAAATAGTCCATCAATAGTTAACAGAATTATATTGTCAATATGTCAAGATTTCTACTGAATGTCTTCGTATAAATCTAAGATAATCTACCCATCAGTCTAAATACATAATTTTTCATAAATATGTTTTCCTTTAACATTGTAACTACAGTTTGAAGTGAAATAAAGTAAAATAACAATCATAAAGAAAAATAAACAAATTTTATAAACCATCAACAACTATTAAACTTGTGGTTTAATTATTTTGAACATGTATCGAACTCGATTTTCTAATCTTACTGAAAGTTTCCTCAAATTCATCAGTTTCATGGTCGCCATCGCTCTTTCTTTTGATTCCATTCGTCATTCCGGGTTCTTCCATGCTACCATCGGTTCCATCATCATCAGAGTCCACAACTTCATAAATAAATTCAATAGTGTCGTATGAACTGTTATTACTATTTTCAGTTTTCACAAGCCCACTGGAATCATCAATTTCTACTTGTGCAACGGCATTAGGTAACAGATCAGCCCCTGGAAAACATACGTTGGGTTCAGTTATTGACCTGTAATCGGATTCAATTTCCAGTTCTTCTTTGACACAGGAACTGCTGCAATAATCATGTTCACGACTGTTCCCCCAACTTCTGGGAGGTAATTCAAAGGTGGTATATCCAGCGTTGTCAATTTCTCCAGCTGATATCGCATGAATGACATTTTGAGACAACGACTCCGCGAGTCTCTTACAACTATGACTGTCCCTCCTTTCTCCATCACTGCCACCCACTAAAGACACGTAAAAGTCGTTTAACTTCTCTGGAATCGGGAAGATTTTCTGTGAGTTTGCTGATGCTGTACCAGACAGATCTTGTTTTCCCATCGCCAAAATTCTGGTCCTCAGGATGAGCGCTGCCTTGTGCAGGATTTCTTCTTGTTCTAGCTGTGAGACAGCCTCATCATCGAATACCTTATACTTCCTGGGAACAATTACTTCCCTCTGATATACAGAGACAATTTTAATTTGATTGCCAAAGTTGTTGAGCAGTTTGACTTTTAGATGTCTCGCCGTAGACATACCACGATAAGTGTCGAGCCTCTCCCTTCCAAGTCTTCTCAAAGCATCCAAGTAATAATAGCACAAAAAATTCAGGGAGTAACATTGTCCTTTTTTAATTATGTTCTCACCAACAAATTTTGATACTTCTGAGTAGGCAGCTCTGTGGAGATTTCTTTTCACATGCCAATCAATTTCTGGAGGGCCCACAGGCTCCTTAGCTGTATCGTGATATGCAGTTTTGCAGCTGTCATGATACGGTATCTCCGCTGTTAGTGAAGTCTCCAATCTTTCGAGAATGTCAGGGTCGTCTGTGGCTATGGAATATTCTTCAACAACAGCCTCGAGAGATTGTTTATTCCCTATGCAAAGATTTTCTACAACTCCTTCGCATGTTTTCTGCGTTCTTTCACAGAAAAAACAAACAGCCGCCGTATTTCGACAATTTGCCAAGGATGACTTTATCTGAATCGGTAATTCGAGATGTTTTTTATGAGTATTTTCTACTGATGTTGACAATCTTGATTTACAAGACTGGCTCCTCGTAATGGCTTTAATTTTTTTACGATATGAAGCCATTAGTGCAATGAATTTCTTGTAGCACTTGTCATGGTAACCATCGGTCGCACTGACACTGGAGGGCAATATTATATCTCCAAATTTCAATTTATGGTTCTTACGAATTATCAACACTTCGTTACATTTTTGCAACGATTTTTCAGTGAACAACATCGGATTTTCGTGGGTATGTTCACCGCATATGACACAGACGATCGCAGAAGACGTCCCAGCCGCCTCTAGGTTCTCTTCTTGGTAGTCAGCTGATGGCGATGTTGGCTCGATTTTTACCAGTACTTGGTGATTTTCATCATAAGTATTTTCTGATGAGGATGAGGCTTCCAGGGTCGCAGACAGTTCTTCAGTCATGGAGTTGGCTTCTCCCGAATATGAATGCCACAATAAATTGAAGTCCTCATAACAGTTGGCATGGTATCCACTGGTTCTGCTGACCGTTAAGGGCAAAATTATGTCTTTGAATCTTAATCCATTGTTCTTACGAATTTGTAACACTTTTCTGCATTGTTCTAATGATTGTTCTGTGAACAATATCGGATTTTTGATTCTGCGTTCTCTACAAATGACACATTCGATCGACGAAGACATCAATGTTTCCTCTAGATTCTGTTCTTTATGATCAGGTGATGGAGATGTTGACTCAATTTTTATGAATCGGTAAGGGTCGTTAGGAGAATCTTCGGCTGATGTTGAAGTTGATGCGATGGTTTTGCTGATTTCAGCAGGAATTTCATCTTTGTCGGCTTGTCTGCTCTCCACCAAATCTTTCACAGTTACAGGCGACTCCCAATTTCTGACTTTCAGGAGTGAGAGGATATCAGCTGGTTCTGAGCGTCTGAATGAGGTCCCAGTGTAATGTTCAGGCTGTGGTAGGTCCAGATAAGTAGCAATTGTTTTTGGAGCATATCCAATTGTGTGAATGCCCATCACTGAACGATGACATACACCATTTTGATAGCGAATGAAAAGTTTTCTCTCCTTGAAATTGCATGGCCTCAAGTGCAAATATTTCTTCACAATATCGCAAAATTCTCCTCTCAGAGAAAAGTCTCGGCATTTCTTATACTTTGTTCTGTCCAGGACAAAATTCAGACATGTGATGTGGTCTTCAATGTAGTCAAGTGTCAAGTTGTACATCTCTTTTCTCTTTGTGAGGCCATGAATGCCAATTATCAACGCCACCTGAAAGTTACGAAATTTATTAAATTTTTGCTTCAATTATTTTCGGGGTGTTTTAATAATTTTTTAATGATAATTCTGTACTAGTGATTACATTTTAAGAGAATGGAATATTTTATATCTTATTTGAAAGGTGAAATTTCTATTTAAACACAAAACCCATTGGAAACTTGTGTAATTTATAAGTTGATACTGCCCTAATTTTAATAGAATTAGCAATCAAACTCCAATAAAAATTCAACAATTATCTAACAAATTAGCCAGATTTTTCCAAGAATTTTTAGCATGAGCATATAATTGAATAAATTTTCCTAAAATATTATTTTACTACCTTCTCCGGCAGATAGATCTCGTCAGGTGCTGTCTTGATGAATTTAGCTATTTGTTCATCTGTGAACATCTTGGGTTTCTTGCGAATGTGATCAGAAGCCTTTTGGTGACCTGACAAAAACCGCGACAGGTTCAGATATTTTTCTATTTGAATGGATTCATAAACCAACAAAGTGGCCTTGAGCATTGAGTATATGGACCAGAGAGATCCAGGTGCCATTGCGTGAGCTGGTCCTGCCAACATTTGAAAGTAACCTATCATGATATTCTCGCTGATCGTTTTGATTTTCTTCACTGTCAGGTAATTCTTGAATTTTTTGTAGGCCCTGTCGTAGATCTTCTTCGACGCTGGTGGGATAAAGGGCGATTGAGAGTCTGATTCGAGACATTCGTCATCGGTGGGGTTATGGGCAGCATCAGCATCATTTGAATCGCTGAACAAGTCTTGAGAGAGCTCATCGCTGTCAAGCGTAATAACTTCCATTATTTTTGTTTTAGTGCACCAAGTTGTTCAGAAGATGCAGTCCAAGTTGTCTACAGGCTCAATAAATTTACGATTTGCAAAACAAGTGACAAATGACGTTCAGTTTCACGCGCTCCGTGAACTACGGACTATCTATCGGCTTGCTTCACTTCGCGCTTTAGCAGGTCACAAAACTGAAAATAAGATTGGGTGTCACTTACCGACCTGGCCTGTAACCACCATTTACCGACCTATGACTCATAAATGCAATTTACCGGTCGTCGACAAACAGACTTCAATGATAAAGATTGTTCCAATTGAAGTGAAAATTCTGTAGCATTTCTCCCGATTTTTAGACAGATATTTGATTGAAAGCTGTAATTAGAATATTATGGCCCAAACCTGATTGCCCTCCGTGGGGAAAAATCTAGAATAACGTACGCTACGTCTTCATTTCCGGCTCTTCGGCGTTCAACGATTTAGTTTCAGTAATTTATTGTACGACGTCGAAGCCCTCCCTTCGATCCCGAAGAGATTATTTTCCGCCATTGGAAATATATTTTTAAGTGAGAGGTAATCAAATGAATGAATTCGGACAACACCAATAGTTATAAACAAATAACATTTGTAAAAAATTACTATTTAATTCTTTCCAATATACATTGAATTGGATTTTCGTATTTTATTGAAAGATCAGTCAAACTCATCCGGGTCATCATCGCTACTTTTCCTTTTGACTCCTTTTTTCACTCTAGGTACCTCATTGATTTCATCAGCCTTAGCATCGTCAGGTCTATCCACCACTTGATAAGAAAATTCAACGTTGTCCACTGAAGTTTCCTCAGTTGGTTCTGTTTTAACGAGCCCTGTGGAATCATCAACTTCAATTCCTGTAAAGGTATCTGGCGATAGTTGATCTCCTGGAAGACACACGTTCGAATGACTCATCGCAATGAACATAGAATCGGATTCTATGTCAAGTTCTTCTTTAACATGGGAGTTGCTGCAATAATCGTAATTGTTCACATCATCCACAATCCTACAACTCTTCTCCAGATTGCTCGGAGGCACGCCAAACGCCATACGCTCTCCATTTGATATCGCATTGATGACATCTCGAGATAACGACTCTGCAGCTATTTTACAATCATAACTTTTCCTCTTTTCTCCGTCAGTGCCACCGAGTAAAGACACGTAAAAATTGATCAGACTCTCTGGAATCAGCTGTTTCCCTTGTGACTTGTTTGGTAGAATAACACCAGGTGTACTTTGATTTTTCATTTCCAAAACTCGTTTCCTCAGAAGGAGCGCGGCCTTCTGGAGGGCTTCCTCTTCTTCCAGCTGCGAGAAAGCCTCATCATCGAATCCTTCGTGCTCCCTGGGGGCAATAACTTTCCTCTCATTACTTACAGTGACAATTTTAATTTGATCCCCAAAGCTGTTGAGCATCTTGGCTTTCAGATGCTTCGCCGGAGACATAGTCTGACAGATGTCGAGATTTTTCTCTCCAACCCTTCGCAACACATCCAAGTAATAATAGCACAAAAAATTCAGAAAATAACATTGTCCTTTTTTAATCACATTCTCATCAATTAGTTTCGATACTTCTGAGTAGGCAGCTTTGTGATGATCTCTACTCGCCTGCCAATCAAATTGTGAAGGTTTCAAAGGTTGTTTAGATATCTCGTGATGTGATTGTTTGATACTCTCGTGGTATGATACGTCTGATGTTTCCGTTGTTAAGGCTTTAGATGGCTCGAGAATACCAGAGTCATCTTCAACAACGACTTCGAGAGATTGTTCATCGGCTACAGAAATAGTTTCTATGGTTTTCTCGTATTTCTTGATTACTTCCGAATTGTCCAGGTGTGTTGGAGTGTCAATTGTTCTGTCTACTTCGTAAAGTCCATCATGAGAGGTTTCTACTGAAGCTGAAGCATCTGGTGTCACACTTTGGTCCTCAGCAACGGCTTCCACTTTTCGACGATAGAATCGTCTCAGATCAGTAAATTTCTTATAACATTTGGTGTGGTACCCATCCTTCGTATTGATTCTAAAAGGCAAAATGACATTGGAATATCTTAACCCATTGTTTTTACGAATTAGCAAAACTTGTTTGCATTTTTGCAGTGATTGCTCTGAAAATAATTTCAATTTTTCGCCGTTTGGGGGGCCACAAACGAAACATCTGATGGAAGACGTCGTACTCTTCTCCAATTGTTCCCCTGGATAATCAGCGGTTGGTGATGGCCCGATGTTTCCCACCGGCTGATGATCTCCGTTATGAGTACTTCCCGCTGAGGCTGAAGGCTTTTGAGCAAGTGATTTGATTTTTTCAGTGTAATAAAAGAGTAACGACGTGAAATTAGTGTAACACTTGATGTGGTAGCCATGGGTAAGGTTGATAACAGAAGGTAGAACTACATCTTTGAATTTCAAGCCCTTTTCCTTACGAATTTGCAATATATCCCTGCAATTCTTCAGAGACTCCTCCGTAAACCATCTCGAATTTTCGTCCCCACGTTCACCACAAATAACGCATAAAATTTTGGGTACACGAGTCAAGGCAAGGAAATTGGTGTAACACGTGGCATGGTAACCATCGGTCATACTGACGGTAGACGGTACAGTGATGGCACTAAATTGGAATTTATTGTCTTTACGAACTCGTAATACTTCATTGCACTTCTGTATCGTCTCCTCTGTAAACAATATTAGCTGTTCATCCTTATTTTGACCACAAATGAAGCAAGTGGTTGTAGAAGACGTCATATTCTCTTCCAGGTTTACTGCTGGAGTATCAGTGGATGGTGATGCTGCTTCGATGTTGACCACTTCATTGTGGGTACTTCCAGCTGAGTCTGAACCTCCCAATGCCGAGGATTGTTCTTCAGCGACAGATGCGGATTTTTCTCCATAATTACGCATAAATGCTGTGACATTGGTATGACATTTGACATGGTACCCATGGGTCACATTGGCAGCAGAGGGTAAAACTATATCTGCGAATATCAATCCGCTGTCTTTACGAATTTTTAACAATTTCCTGCACTCCTCTAAGGACAATTCTGTAAACCATGTGGAATTTTCGTCTCTACGTTCGCCACAAATGCCGCATGCAATCGCAGATGACGACATATTTTTCTCGGGGTTTTCTGCTGGAGCGTCAGCTGACAGTGACGGTGGCCCGTTTTTTACCAGTGGGTGATGTTCATGAGTATTTTTAATCGAGTTTTCTCGCAATCTTGTGGATTGGTCGTCAGTAATGGACGTGGAACTTTTACAATAACCCGAAATAGATGTGAAATCAGCATAGCACTTGGTATGGTATCCACTGACAAGATTCACTGCAGGAGGTAAAACTACATCTTTGAATTTCAATCCATTTTCTCGATGAATTTGCAATAATTTTTTGCATTCATTCAGCGACTTTTCTGTAAACCATATCGACTTTTCGTCATTACGTTCTCCACAAAAAACGCAGAAGATTTTGGGTAGAGGTCTTGAAGCAGTAAAATTCTTATAACATGTAGTATGATAGCAGTCGATCAACCTGCCCCGAGAGGCTGAAATAGTAACTTTGGATTGTTGTTTACCGTCTTTAAGAATTAGTAATACTTCATTGGATTTCTGCAATGATTTGTCGGTGCAGGGGATGGTTTTTCTTTTCATATATTCACCACAAATAATACACGTGACATTTTTATCCAGGTTTTCTGCTAGATTACTACTCACTGGTTGGTCGTCTTCGTTGGGAGTACTTCTGGTTGGAGTTGAAGATCTGAGTGTCGTAGATTGCTCCCCAGTGACGGTTTTGGGCTTTTCACAATAATAATGAGAAGTGTAGGCCGTGAAATTGGCATAGCAGTTGGTATGGTATCCATGGATCAAATTGGCAGCTGAAGACACATCTGTAACTTTAAATTTCAATCCATTGTCTCCATTAAGTTTCAATGCTTTTCTGCATTCTTCCAACGACTCCTTGGTAAACCATGCTGGTTTTTCGCTGCCACACTCGCCGCAAATAACGCATGAGATTTTTGGTAAACACATCAAAGAAGTGAAGTTCTTATAGCACGTGGCATGATATCCACCAGTTGTACTGTTTCTAGGAGGTAGAATGACGTCCGTAAATTGTAATTTATTGTCTCTACGAATTCGTAATATGTCATTGCACTTTTGCAATGAGTTTTCCGTGAATAATATAACATTTTCGTCCTTGACTTGACAACAAATAACGCACGTTATGTCTTCCTCCAGATTTTGCACTGGATCAACGGCTGATGGTCCATCGATTTTTCCCATCGCCTCTTGACTTTCATTGTGAGTATCTCTAAGTGAAATGGACGCTCCCAATTTTGTGGATTGGTCTTTAGTGAGGGACTTGAATTTTTCACGAAAACGAATAGATCCTGTGAAAGATGTGTAACACTTGACGTGGTAGCCATGGGTTAGATTGACAGTAGCGGGTAACTCTACATCGCTAAACTTTAATCCATTGTCTTTACGAATTTTTAACATCTCTCTGCACTTCTCTAGGGACTTCTCTGTAAACCATAACGAACTTTCGTCCCTACGTTCTCCACAAATAACGCACAGAATTTTAGGCAAACGCATTACAGTAAAATTCTTATAACATTTGGCATGGTACCCCTCGGTTGTACTAACCCTAGACGGTAAAATGACGTTTGTAAAGGGTAATCTATTGCCTTTACGAAGTCGCAACACTTCATTGCATTTCTGCAGTGAATTTTCTGTGAATAATATTATATTATCGTCTCCACGTTTACCACAAATAGTACATTTCATCGGGGATTTTTTCAACTTTGTTATTTCATCAGCTGATGAAGATTGTGTTGAATTTTTTAAGTGATTCAATTTTTGGTGATGTTCGTCGTAGGTATGGTTTACTGGGGTTGAAGTTCCTAATGTTGTGGTTGGTTCTACGGTTACAAGTGTTGTTTGTTTGCGGTTTACGTTTATCAATGCACTGAATTTAACATAACACTTGGAATGGTACCTGTCGGTCGTATTTACACTCGAGGGCAAAACGACGTCTTTGTATTTGCATTTTCGTTCTTTACGAATTTGTAAAGCATTTCGGCATTTTTGCAGTAACTTATCGGTGAACAATATCAAATTGTCTTTGCCGTGTTTACCACAAAAAACGCAAGTCACGTTGGATAAACCCCTCAATGCAGTGAAATTGATGTAACATGTGACATGATAGCCATCAGTTCTGTTGACTCTAGAAGGTAAAATTACATTTTTGTATTCTAAATTATTGTCTCTGTGAATTTTCAATAGTTCATGACATCGGTTCAATGACTTTTCAGTAAATAATATTGTCCTGTCGTTTCGGTTTTCACTACAAATAACACAAACCACTTCTAACGACTCCATTATTGACAAAACAACAACACGTTTTGATTTTTTGACATGTGCGAACGAACTAGCCTCGCATTACCCACGTCTCCCAAATAGTATCACATGAAAACAGCTGTTTGAAGTAGTTGTCGGTTTACAACTGCTCCGCGGACGTCTGGGAAATAACCTAGATATTGTATTGGTGCATTTTCAAAAATTGCCAAACTCAATACAATTCGATGTTTCTATCTATCTTCTTCTACTGAGCGATTTTCTATTTTAATGCCACGACTGTTTTCAAATTTTTTATTCTATTTGTCTACTATTTTTAATAAGAAAAGTATACAAAGAAAAAAAAATTGAGCCGAGGAAATATTATGAAAAATACTTTATCAAGTTATAGAGAAAAATAAATCAAATCCACTTTTTTATACAATATTTTGTATTGAATATTTCAACAGAAATGACTAGAAACTAATAAAAAGTTTAGTAGAATTTTCCAGTGGATTTGCTAAAATTGTTTATTAAGCATTTTTTTATACCTTATTATAATTCTTCTATATTACAGAAGTAAAATTACTCATAATTGTTATTATTAATATAAATAACTTGTCTTAAATGTCCCAACTATCTTAAGCATTTTGGAGGATTGGGTTTGTACTCAAGAACAAGCGATTCTTGAGTAGTTTTTTTTGTAAGAAAAAAAGAGTAAAAAATCCGAGTACTCATCTTCAAATATTTATAATTGAAATATTTTGCACAAATTTATTTAAAGTTTATTGAGACGTGAAGGGTCATCAGTGTTTTTTAAGTTGCGAAATTTTTGTAGCAAGCGATCCGAATAAATAAACGTCCAGATTTTGAAATACCATATAAAATGAAAAATGTCGAAACTAGAGATTTTATAGAATTTTTTGATCATCGAGAACAACGAATCAACAAAATGTAGGAAATTCGAGCCGAGGAAATTCTACGGGAAAATTGTTTACAAATTTATATATCAATAGAAAAACTTTATAACCAACAGGAATACAATCGAATTGGCATGGATTTCCTATTAAATTTTATGAAATTTGTTCGGGCTAAACAATTAAGATTTTATGAGAAAATACCACCGTAAACGTGACCCCTTCCAAGCCAGGCTGTAGTACAGACGAAGACATCCACCAGCGGGGCTAAAAATCCTTACATCTGCTGTATTTACGATATTTTCCATAAATTTCCGATGACGAAGCCGAAACCTTCAACCCCATGACATATTTTTCCATTTTCAATACTATTACCGTCAGGAATCAGTGGTAATAAATAAAATAAATATAAGTTATAAAAACTGTTAGAAAAAATTCTGATTTAATTAGTTTAAAAATACACTGGATTTGTTTTTATCATCTTACTGAAATTTCTGTCTACCCCATCTGCCTGCTCATCATCGTTCCATTGTCTTTTGCCTCCATTGGTCGCCAGATGTTTCCCAACAACTCCATTAGTCTCAGGATCACTCGTTCCATCCCCATCTTGCTCAATAACGTCAGCAGTGTCATTTGAACTCTCATCACAAGTTTCCATATCGAGAAACCCATTGGAAACATTAATTTCAACTCCTCCGAAAGGGTTGGGTGACGGTAAATCCCCTGGAAGACATACGTTGGTATGAGCTACTGACATGAACTCAGGTCCTGTTTCAATTTCTTCTATGACGTCGTCGCTGCTGGAATTTTCACCCTCATCCCCAGCATCAGCAAATCGTCGATTGTTCCCCGTGCTCTTCGAGGACACACCCAACGCAACATTCTTCGTAGTTTTAATTCTCCTACCCGAGACAGCATGAATGACATCTTGGGCCAACGATTCGGCAATTTTTTTACAATCATAACTTTTTCTGATATTTCCATCAGTGCCACCCACTAGAGACATATAAAAATCGTGCAAGTCTCCTGGAATGAAGAATTCTCCTGGTGAATTGTTTGATGTTCCACCAGATGAACCTTGATTCGCCAGCTCCAAGGCTCTATTCCTCACAATGAGCGCTGCCTTTTGCAGGATCTCTGCTTTCTCCAACCTCGAGAAAGCCGCGTCATCGAATTCTCCATAACGGTGGGAAATAATGACTTTTCTCTGCTGGACAGTGACAACTTTTATTCGACCTCCGAAATTAGTGAGTATTTTGGCTTCCAGTTGTGTTGTAGTAGAAACGTCATCATAATCTTCAATATGCTTGCCTTCAATTCTCTGCAATGCGTCAAAATAATAAAAGCACAATGAGGAGAGGAAATAGCATTGTTTTTTCTTAATGACATTCTCATAAATATATTCGAATACTTCTGAGTAGGCAGCGCTGTGGAGTTTTTTATTGACATAGCAGTCAATTTGTGGTGGCTCGACAGGTTGTTTAGCTTTATTGTGGTACGAATTTTTGCAGCTCCTGTGGTATGATATTTTCGGCGAAACTGATGTCTCAAATCGTTCGAGAATGTCTGGATCGTCTACTGCTATGGAATATCCTTCGATAATGGCTTTGAGAGAGTGTTTATCAGTTGTACAAAGACTTTCTACACTACCACGACTTTTTTTCTGGTCTTTTCCACAGAAAAAACAAAAAATTGTGAATTTTTCAGAATCCTCCTCGTCATCCGATACTTGATGATACTCGTCGCAAGAAGTTTTCACCGATGTTGAAGCTTCTGGTGTCATATATTGGTCGTAAATGGATTCGATTTTTTGATAGGTACGCGGTAATGCAGTGAAATTCTTGTAACACTTGGAATGGTAGCCATCGGTCGTATTCACACAAGACGGCAAAATTACGTTCGTAGATTTGAATTCTTTGTCTTTACGAATTTTCAATATTTCCTTACATTTCTCCAATGTTTGCTCAGTAAATAATATTGTTTTCTCGTCTCTCCACTCACAACAAATAACACACTCGATGTCAGATGACATCCTATCTTCTTCCAGATCCTCTGGCTGATCATCAGTTAATAAATCATAAGACGGTGGCTCAACTTTTATCGCTGCTTCATGAACTTTATCGTGAGTATTTTCACCAAAGGCTGATGGGCTCGGTATTGAGGATGGTTTCGTAATGGATTTGAATTTTCCACTGTATAAATTTGACAATGAAGTGAAATTAGCGTAACACTTGTGATGGTATCCACTGGTCCCATCATCTGCAGAGGGTAAAATGACATTACGATACTTCAATCCATTGCTTTTACGAATTTGCAAGACCGAATAACATTTTTGCAATGATCTTTCGGTGAATAATATGCATCTGTCCTTTCTATATTCACCACAAATAACGCACAAGATCTTAGAAGGTAGGTGTGACTCCGGTAGATTCTCTCCTGAGTAATCAGCTTCAGGTTGATCAGCTGATGGTGATTGTGGCTCACTTAGCGAAAAGTATGAACGTTTCAAAGCAGTGAATTTACCATAACACTTGCTGTGGTATCCAGTTGTCTGGCTCACTGTAGACGGTAAAATAAGATCGCCAAATTTTAATCCATTATTTTTACGAATTTTCAACGCCTCGTGGGATTTTTGCAGTGATTTTATCGTAAATAATATAGTTTTTCCATTCTTACGTTTGCCACAAAAAGCGCACACAATCGTAGAAGAATTTGCCCGATGATTGATTGATGGGGTTATTGGTTCATTTTTCATCAGTACTGAGGGATGTTCGTCTTGATCATCTTCAACCTCAAGCTCTGAGGTTGAAGCTTCCAATGTGGCAGCTCTGATTTGTACACGATATGAATATCCCAGTGCAATGAAACATGCGTAGCACTTGGCATGGTATCCATCGGTACCATTGATTTTCGCTGGCAAAATGATGTCTTTGTATTTTAATTTATTCTCCTTACGAATTTGCAAGACTTCTTTACATTTTTTCAATGATCTTTCTGTAAATAATAGTGTTCTCTCGTGGGTATGCTCGCCACAAACAACACACATGATCGAAGAGGATGCCACAGATTCGTCGGCATTCTCCACTGGATACTGGAATGATCTCGATGGTCGTTCAATCTTCATCAGATCTTCATGATCTTCATCGAGGATACTTTCAACTGAACTCAGTGCTGCCAGTGTTGTTGATTGTTCGTCAGTAATTGAGTTGGCTGTATCATGATATGAACGTTTTAATGCAGTGAAATTACCATAACACCAGCTATGGTATCCATCTGTCTCGTTGACAGTAGATGGTAAAATGATATCGTTGAATTTCAATCCGCAGCTTTTACGGATTATCAACGCTTCCTGGGACTTTTGTAATGTCTTTTCGGTAAATAATATCAAACTCTCATCCCTATGTTCGCCACAGAAAACGCAGAAGATTGAGAATGACATAGAATCTTGGAGACTCTCCTCTGGATCCTCAGTTGCTGGTGATGTCGGCTCAATTTTAATCAACACCTGGTGATGCTCATCATCAGTATTTTCTACTGAGTTTGAAGCTCCCCATGTTGTAGATTGTTCGTCAGCTATGGATTTCATTTTTGCACGATGTGCATATATTAATGCTACAAAATTAGCATAACACTTGGCATGGTATCCATCCGTTTTGTTGACCCTGGAGGGCAAAATGACGTCTTTGTATTTTAAATTTTTTTCTTTACGAATTTGCAATACTTCTCTGCATGTGTTCAATGTTCGTGCTGATAATAGTGTTGCTCTATCGTCCTTATCTTCGCGACAAATAATGCACACAATCGGAGACCCCTCCAGGTAATTCGCTGAATAATCAGCTAATGGCGATGTCGGCTCAATTTTCACTTGTAATTGGTGGGGTCCCTTCTGAAGATTGTGCACTGTGTTTGAAGCTCTCACTGGTGTGAATTGTGAATCAGTCATTACTTTGGCCTTTGCACGATATGCATACATCAATGCAATGAAATTAGCATAGCATTTGGTATGGTATCCATCGATCATATTGGGGCTAGACGGCAAAATGACGTCTTTGTATTTTAATTGTTTTGCTCGGCGAATTTCCAACACTTCTTGGCATTTTTTTAGTATCTTTGCTGTAAATAATGTCAATCGTTCACTGCTAATTTCACAACAAATACTGCATGTAGCCGTTAACATCATGGTTTCATGCTGATTCTTTGCTGGATGATCATCAGCTGATGATGACTCTGATCTGGATCGATTGACAGGAACGAATTCCTCTTTGTTACGATATATTCTCATCAGTGCTGTAAAGTTACAGTAACACCTGGTATGGTATCCGTCGTTTGTACCGACACTAGAGGGCAAAATGACGTCTTTGAATTTTAAATTATTGTCTTTACGAATTTCCAGCACTCTTTGGCATTTTTGCAATGATTTTTCAGTGAATAATACCTTCCTTTCGTCATCGCGTTCATTACAAAATACACATGTGATTTCAGATGGCTTCACAATTTCCTCAGCGTTCTCTGACGGATCATCAGCTGATGGCTCCATTTTTATCATAGCCTGGTGATGTTGATAATGAGGATTTTCGACTAAAGTTGGGAGCTCCAACGTTGTTAAGTGGTTGGAAATTAGAGTAGTGAAGTTTTTGTAGCACAGTTTATGACATTTATCATTTTCACTGACTCGGGAGGGCAAAACTATATCGTTGAATTTTAAGTCATTGTCTTCGTAAATTTTTATTAATTCATTGAAATTTTCCGTGCACTTTTTCGTGAGTAATATCCAACCCTCGCCCTCACTTTTATCACAAATAACGCAAGTAGTTCGTGTTGGTGATTGTTTTTCAGTAATTGATATTTCTTTGTTGAGATACATTCTCATCAATGCAGTAAAATTGGAGTAACACTTGACGTGGTATCCATCGGTGAGACTAACAGACGAGGGTAAAATGACATCTTTGAATTTCAATCCATTGTCTTTACGAATTTGTAACACTTCATTGCATGTTTGCAATGACCTCGTTGTAAACGGTACGAGTTTTTCATCAACACGTTCAACTCCACAAATAACACAAGTTATGTCTGAAGACGCCATAATTTGTAAGCAACACTGTTCGATTTGTTGACATGTGCCACCATACTAGCCTAGCATAAACCAATTCCCACATATGAAAACAGCTGCTTTCGAGCATCGAAGCGCCGCCCTTTATTACTGCCCGGCTCAGCGCGTGTCGCAGTCGGTAAATGAATAAAAAACAACCTCAATGGTTTCAATAAATTTTCGGCCTTAATTTTCGATGGACCTGATTTTTCAGGATTTCCGAGTAGTTCTTTTGTATAAATTTAATAGAAATTTCGAAATAAAAATACAGTATTTGTTAATTAGGAAGTTTTTGGAGCAGAAAATTGAAGCTTGTGACCGTCACTAGACTGTCATTTTTTCGGTCATTTGTCGCGTATAAAATATGACGGAGGCACTTCTGGAGGCGCTTAGGGGCAGCTAGGGTCCCTAGACACTCTGGCAAATGCATGAGATTTGACATTTTGAATATATGCTTTTGAGAGGATTTTTTTCGAAATGCATCAAAATTCACGAGTATCCTTTTTATATTATCACCGATAACCTCACAACTTCATACGGAGGTACTGGCAAGTACTGGTTTATGCAGATTGATTATCATCAAAAACAAAAAATTGCATAGATCCTTACTAAATTAGCGAGAAAATTTGATTGTCTTTCAATTGACCTTTTTGACGTTTCTAGACATGTCTAGTGAAAACATCTCTCTTGAAATATTCAACAAAAAATATTTTACATAAAAAATCAATAGAATTCTATGCCTCCATATAAACTATTCTATTGATTTCCTATGGTATTTCCTCGGCTCAAATGGTCCGAGGTATTGCTTCGTTTTTCTTGCTGGTCAAAGAAGAAAACGAAAATAAAAAGAAAAGTAATTTGAGTCGAAAAAATTAATTCTTATAAAAATAATCACAAACAATACCTGTCCTAGAATCTCTTCAGCATCGCAGAGAAGTTTTGTAGCATACGCGACATTATAAGTCTCTAGGAGGACCTCCACAAACTCGAGAATAGTCGTCAGAGTCTTGTCCTTCCTGTCAATGCCCCTACAATGGTCCAAAATCTGTGCATAGGCATTAACCAGTATCAAGTTACACTGACAATCTCTGAAATCGACGTTCTCAAATGCATTTGGCACGACTAGTTCTGCAGAATGGCTCAGAATCAGAGAAGTTCGTCTCTTCATCTTCTGCTTGGTAGGATCATCCCTATCAGTAGCATCAGAGGTACCTTCACCAAAATCTGACAGGTCTTCATACTCATGCATCATTCGTCTCGAATCCCGTCCATTCTCTTCATGAACTTTCCCCAGTAATTTCGTAAAAAAGCCCCTTCCACAGGGCACACACCTTCTGGTGTTCCTCTGGAGATACTTCAACGCCTTCTTATGCAGCTCAATCTTCTGATACTCCGTTAGCAATCGATAAGTTGTCTCCCTGAATTTAGCGATCTTGAACCTCATCAAAAGACAACTAGCATAAGCAGGAAAGCCCTCGAATGTCTTTTTACCAACAACTCCGGGACACCCACACTTGATCTCAGTGGCTAAATTGGGACTCTTGATGTTCCGGAAGAACATTATGGGTGCGTTACTTCTGGCAGAATCCCCGGAGGCACACCCTAGGATTCTCATATTGAACAAGTTAACGACTGTTGCGGCAATGTCGTAAGCTGTAGTTTCGACCATTAATTTCTCCAACATTGCTCGATCGACAGTTTCTCCAAGTACTGCTGCGCATTTCAGAAGATATTGATCAAGGGGAGTGAGGGAGTCAAAGAGTTTGAGGATCAGAACGTCCATGGTAACTTCCGAAGTCACTTCTTCTAGGATTGAAATTTCAGGAACTAGGCAGACGTAAACCATTTTTTGGATGTTCGATTCGTTAGTCGGGTCCGATGATGTCTGGTGATCTCTAATAGTCTCCGAGGAATCATAGCTAATCGTCATTGATGGCTTCTGAGGGTCGCTAATCCGATCAGAGTCTCTCTGCTGAGCAATTCTGGCAATTTTCAAAAGCCGGTGATGATCTTCGAGGGTCTCTGATGATTCCTGTAGATGGTCTCTATTCGCTGGGTGCCTCTGATGATCAGGCCTAGAATTTTTTGATGATTTGTGATGATTTTTGGGTGACCGCGACAATCGCTGACGATCTCTGACAGACTTCAAGGCTCTCTGATGATGTTTGGTGTCCTCTGACGTTCTCCCTTCATTATCGTCAACGTCGAGTTCTTGCATTTTATGATCAACATGAGTGTAGCTCTCTCCATAACTAGCCTCATACATCTTCCAGCCATCAGTCCTCCCATCAACCGATTCATCATTATGTATGTTACTCTGCTTCCTTTGTTCCAGCATAATCGGGGGTGGCGCCACTAACCCCATTTCCTTAAGACTACTCCTGGCCACTTGTTTCAATTGAATTCCTCCAATTTGTAGGAGACTCAGTAGATAGCTCTCAACCCAACCGGGATTTCCCAAACTTTTTTCTTGAATTACCTTCTCTAATTCTGCAGGAAGTGCAGAGACATGCAACAATTGACAGGCCAAACCCGCGTGGAACCACTTGTCCAGTCCCATTAGGTCGATGATTTTTGCTTTCTCCAGGATTTTGGAGATCTGCTGCTTGCGATCAGTGATCTCCATCTCTCCGAATGTGAAGACGAAGAAGATATTACGATGTTCGATGATGGTGGGGAGGAGGGCGAGGGACTCTTCATCGGCGTTGTCGGCGTCATCGGTTATTACTACCCAGAGATGGGTGAAGCAGGATTCCACGAGTTTGAAGATCAGTTTTTGGAGGATCGTTTGTTTATCGGTAAGGGAGAGGTTTAGGTAGTAGGAGGAGACTCGGTATTTGACGTTGAAGACGGGGTTGAGGGCGCAGAGGAACTCTGGGTAGCGGAGGGATTTCAGGTGGTTCAGGAGAGTGTTCTCTCGGGTTTGAGTGGTAGTTGAGGCGGTGAACTGGAGTGGAGCACTGAAGATCAAGTGGAGTAGGCCGAAGGGGGTCTGGTAATTTGAAGATTGAGGGTTTTGGAAAGTGTCGTGAGCTATTTAGCATCGATAAAATAGTCAATGGATCTCCATTTTTTATTAAAGCCAGTCTTCTTGAAAATGGTTTAGTATTTTTTTCCCCCAGAATTTCCTAGATTTCTCTACTTTTTTTCTTATAGGCCAGAGTAGATCTCACACGCTAGAAAGCACGATAAAATATTATTTTGCAATCAAATGAGGAATCATAATCTCTCACTTGACGATAATTAGGTCTCAAGTGTGTGCTGTGTGTGTAGGACTAATAATTAATGTTTTTTCATAAGTGGAATTCGACCGCCATATTGTTTATAGCCACCAAAATATCTAGGGAATTAAGGGTGTGATGATACATTGATAATTATATTCTTCTCCTCATTTTATACTGACCACACCTAATTGTCGTCAAATAAGGGATTATGGTCCTTCATTTGATTGAAAAATCATAATTTTTCGTGCTTTCTAGTGTGTGAAAAGCGTAATCGTAGCGTAAAGGAAAAAAGTGGAGAAATCTGGGGAATCTAATAAAAAAAAAAACAAAACAAAAATCTCAAGAAGATGGGCCTAAAATTGAGTAAGACATGTACCTCTCGATCAGCTGTGATGAGATTGATGTAATTGCAGGCAATGTCCTTGGGAATTTCTCCAGATATTTCATCGAGAAGTCTGGATTTGCCGATTCTTGGTTCACCTCTAAATCGTCATATTAGTTTGGTTTTATTTCAGTAGTTTTTCACTATTTTTATCTCTACATACTCACCTAACGATCAGCACATTGCAGGATTTTTTCGTTGGATTCCCTTTCGATTTCGATCGAAAATTCTTTCTCACATCTGCTAACATCAATTTGAACAACTTCATCTCAATCTCTCGGCCCAGTAGTGGATACAAATTGACAATCATTTCTGTGTCATCGGGTCTATAATTGGAGTGACAGATCAGAAATTTTATGTCAAGTTTGCCATTTTTTTTCGCACATTCTGCTGGAACAAATCATTCGGCTCCGGTGAAAAAAAAGGGATTTCGCTTCACACGAGCTAAAACCCAGTTTTCCGAACTCGAAATATGATAATTAAAAATACAATAATTAGGTAATCAGTTGGGTGGAGTGGGACAACATGAAATGTTTTCAATTGACAATAATTCGAGATCGGCCGGAGAAATTGAAATTTTTTTTCTCATATGGAAGTTGAAAACACTAACTTCAATATGAATGGAAAATTAGTCAATTTCACTCTACCGATCCCGACTTATTGTCAATTAAAGACGATCCATTTTGCCGCACTGTTCTCCAATTAAAATATAATGATTTCTCCCTCATCGAAGTTAATGAGATTTTTGAGGAAGAACTCAAGAATTGCTCTTCCAATTCTATCCTGTCTCTAAATTTATATTTTCTACTATTGTTGGATTTACTTCGACTTCTCCAAAAATTCGTATATAGGTCCAACGTTAGTAATCCCCTTGAGATCCTTGGGTTCTTGCAGCATAAAATGTCTCGCTTGAAGTCTCGAGTAGAGGAAACTCTCCCGGTCGCAGACAACTTTGTTGGTGTAAGCGACCATCAGTCTCGCAGCTTTGTTAACAGCCATTCCAATTACTGTGTATTCACGGCGCAGAACGTGCCCAACTACTCCGCAGTAGGTCATTCCAGTTGTCACCCCAATTGTCACGGATTTAATCTCCTTGATATTGTTCAACGCGTTTTTCAATTTCGCTGCACATCGAAGCCCAATTTGCGACTCAAATTCGTGTTTATCACCACGAAGACCGAAGATGCAGAGGAACATCAGGTCTTTGTCGAAGAGAGAAGTTTTATTGACACACCCTTGCATGCCGCTGACAATCCTAAGACATCGAACTATGATAATTACTTGGTTGAGATCATATCTTTAGATTGGTTAGATAAATATACTTCCATAAGACCGAATTTCGACATTTTTTTTGCTGATATTACATTTTTCAGAAATTGTTGACAATGATTTTCGTACTCATCAAATTCTGATGACAGTATAATTCTATATATCCTTGCAGCTAATTTCGAAATTGAAAATCAAAGATCTTATGAAAGGCTTAATGCAAAGTACATTTTTAGTTTAACTATTTATTGGGAATTAATAGAAATTTTTAAAATGGGGCAGATAAATTCACGAATTTTCCATTAAGGCAATTCCTTATAATACAATTATGAATTTGATAATTTATCTCTTTATGAGATAATTAAGCAATAGACAAAAAACTCAATGAGGTGAAAATTCCGGGAAAGACGTTCGGTCGGAAGTGATTTTGACTGGAACCCAAATTAGTTTTCCATCCCGGTGTTTCTCCTACGCTGGATCGGAAAATCGGGTTCTAACCACGCTACGTACAATAAACAACCCTTACACGTGTGCTTATCAACCTCGCCTTCGGCTCGGTTCGCATAGTAATTAATATGTAATTTTAGGGACTCCAAGATACCTCCCACAACCTCAACCCTCCCCTCCCCGCACCGATCGTTCCGTTGTCTTGTTCTCATGTTTTCTAGTGTCGGCCACTGGTTGCTTTTAATGATTTGTTCGTATCAAGACGTAAAGTTTGAAATTGATTATGCTTGGGTAAATATACGAAACCTTCCCCGCTCCTTCCTTACTGAAGGAATGTAAATTGAATAATTTAAATAAATTCGAATACATTCAAATCAACGTGCGGTAAGGTATGACAATCCTCTCCAGTACTTAGCGTTACCCAGTGTTTGCGACGGGGATGCGGTTGGTGTGAACCCCACAAGGACCAGGGTGCACCATGGTGTACAATGGTGTTCATATTCATTTAATGGTTTACATTGAATGCCGAAACGAGTTAAATATCATACCAGTACGATATTCTCACTTTATAATAGTCCGACCTAGTCTGCTTGAATATTATAATTCAGACCAGCCAAACAAATGTTTAGAATGTGTGAGTTCATCGAATATGATGTGGAGTCCGTTAATTTACACATTAGCAATAATTCTGCCCGTGGGCAAGGAGCCTTTATTTTACCTCCCTAGGTTAAAAATATACTAATCTCGTTTTGTAACTCACCCACAGGTGAGTTTATATACATCGTTGACTAAAGAAATGAGTTTCTTCGGACTTATATTGCCAGTAACGACATTAAGAAAAACGATGACCACTTGTCGCATCTCTGTTAGATACTCTAAGGGTTCATCCAACTCCACAGATCTCACCACTGGCCTCAAAATGTAGCTGTGAAGTTCATCCTTCAATCGCTGCTTAGCTACTTTGATCACTTTAGGTCTAACTGAAAGTCAATATTTATTTACATTAATTTTAAAATAAATTATCTATAAACACAGTTGGTATGTTAATATGAAATAGATTTATAAGAACAATAGTGGACAATGGAAACGAAACACAATCGCTTTCGTCTCATCCAGACTTCTGATAATTGTGCTAAGCAGTTCACGGGTGATATTGGACGCCTTGGGGAGCTATTCTATGATTTGCTGAGGAGTCTAGTTTGGTGCAATGGACTGGTTGACTTAAGTTTTAGTCTCTGTCAGTGGTGGCACGAGACTGTGTTAGTGGAGAAAATTGTGGTGCTGCTTATCTCAGGAATGTGGAGCCTCATCAAGTTTTGTAAACTCTTGAAGAGTTAAGTTACCATCAGAAGTAGACCAGGAGGGACCTCTGAGCTCAGGGTTTCAGCCAATAAGTCCAGTCATAGTCCGAATTCGCTATCAAGTTTAAGTCTGCAGTAGAACATCACAATCAACTAACGCTGGATAAACTACAACTTTACGAGTATCACACAATATACGATTGAATACACGAGTTTTCGTTCCTACAACATCCGTCCCTTTCATCTGACATTCTCCAAAAGGCTCTTAGAGGATCCGTTGTAGAACCCCTTGAGGAGAACACGACTATCAGTCGGACACTTGGGGTGATCTTAGTCTAAACGTCCCATATACAATAATTATTTTTCTGTGAATATCAAATAGTATATTTTGTATCGAACGTAAAAAACATTTTTTGCACGTGCGTTACAAACAAAATTTTTCGTCATAGCGTGATGAAATAGTATATTTCGTAACAAGTGAAAAAAAATGGTTTTTGGCGAGTGGGAGGTTTATATCACGAGCCGAAGGCGAGTGATATAAAGCACTTTCCAGTCACTCGACGCAAAGCGGAGAGTAACTGAAAAGTTACTTTTCCGACACAGCGTGATGAAAATAGTATTTCAAAATTACATTTGGAAGGAAACAAAAGAAAAGTTTCTTTCGAATCTTTACAAAATTACTTCAGTGAACTAAGCAAAAAAATATGATTTTACCAATAAGGAGGAAATTAGGAGAAGGCAGACTGACGAATGGGAGCCTATAGATCCGTGGTTGTAGTAATAATAGAATAAATAATTTAAGAAATTCATTTTATAATTTTGCCAAGTAATTCTTTTAATAAAACTTTAACGCCACTTTTCCTAGAGCAATTGAGGGAATTTGGTTGTCGAAAATAAGTATGTTTGGCAGAATTATATTTTTTGTCAGTGTACTTACGACTGTAGTCCGTGTTAAAAGGCGAAGAATATGTTTGCATTTCACGGTAGTTCCTGCCCATTGTCCGTAAGGTATCAGGACCAATGTGATTGAGGACCGACAGCTTGGGAAAAAGCCTCTCGCTATTCTGATCCGATTTGGTGTCAGTGTTCATTGCGATATCGCTCTCTTCATATGCTCCTTTGGCCTGATCCAGCATAACGTTACACGAGAGAATGAGAGTGTGAACTCCATCGGGCAGGATTTTGAAGACATATTCGTTTGGGTCGGCCCACTGCCAGCTGCTGGGGGCTACGATGATATCACCGCCTCTGAAATTCAAATTTATTCATTTTCGAATCCATTGAACGGGGCTTACCGAAATATTGGTTTAAGAGGCAATTAAATTTACCTCTCCCCAATCAACCGAAAAGAAAAATCGTATTCTACCCTCGGGCA
>JAPYZM010000927.1:0-37770 GCA_030522845.1 Psyttalia concolor
TTAAACTGGAAAACTTGACACGTTCATTTGTTTGCAACGAACCTATCGGGAAATATCCGATAATTTCGAAGCTCTCGTGGTATTATATGTGATAATTTTATCAGTTATTTCCAATTCGCATAGCGACCAGAACTATAGATAAATGACGAGTAGCCAGATCTGTTATTTATTCAAGTTCGAGCAGATCAAAAACAAATGTAGCCCCATTATTTTCCCTGATAAAAGAAATACGATTTTCAATAAAGATTCCCGCAAAAACGTAAAATCTCACATATCCCTATTGATTGAAATTCAACTGGGGCAGTAATTTAGGCGAATGCCCATTACGATTGACAGTTAATATCCCTCAAATAGTGGATATTATAAAACCTGTGAAAATTAAGATGTTCAATTGGAGGAAAGTAAATTCCAGGTGAATTGGTTTAAGAGTTCAACGGGTCTCACATTTCAGTAATAGTCAATCACAGTCTAACGCCGACTAGATCAAGCGACCAGATGAGAGACTATCAAGAAACGAATTTATCAGCCATTTACTCACGACCAATATAAAACCGATAATATTGATTATCAATATCTGGTGTCTCCATAAATGTACCCTCAGAGGAGAAAAAACGAGCAATGGAAAAACTTGGATGAGCTATGAAGTGGGGTTTTTGAAGGTGGAACTGACGGTTCTGCTCGTGAAGTTAATTTCATTTATGAAGAACTTTCGCACTTGAAAGAAGATCACAAGAGAACTTTTCGCTATTTTTTCTGCTAGATTTTAGAACATTAGACGTTTCCTTCAACGAAAGTTCCAATTTTCATTCCTTCAGTGGAGACACTAACAGAGGGAGATTGGGTAGAGAAAAAAATACAAAAAAAAATCCTGTGCTAGGCAGTAAAATGGGTGCATTTATCAAACACAAAAGGGAAACTGACGAGGTTACCGGAAATGCCGCAGTATCGGGATTTTTTTTAGCACAGAAAGGAAAAAGTAACATTTGTTTTGGGATCAAATTTTCAGTGCCGTCACCGAAACTTCTTTTGGGGCAATGGGAATGAACTCATTATTCAACTAATACTAAAAAGGAATTCCAAATTATTGAATGGAATATTTTTCGAAGAGATGTACCACAACAGATCTCCTTAATTCGAATCAAGTTCGATTGGGATTGAATTCAAACATTGGTTTGAGATAGGTCGACTGTTCCGCTCAACCTAAGTGGATCCGTCGACGTAATCCAGATTGATTGTTCTAATTAATTTAATTTGACTCTTAGACCTAACTCAAATTGATTCTTCTTGCTTGACCAAAAGGTATAATAGATTCTTCGTCTTCATTTAAACCTGGTTCAATTTTTCCCAAGTGTAAGAGGTTCTTCTCAATAACATAAGCTTAATTGTTTAATAAGATAATAATGGAATTCAGTGATCGAAATAAAATAACCGAACTGCTGCATAATTGACAGCTTAAGTGCTCCGAGGAGGTCTACACTCTGTCCACTTTCATGTCACCTGCTCCCTTTCTTCTCATTTGCATTATGCGTAATGCCCAGGGCTCTACTACACTGACGGAAAAATCTTCTTCTGCCAAAGAAAATATTCTTGGTGCAAGAAAATATCCTCTTGTCAATTTTCGATATCGTGAAATCTGCTTATCAATCATTCATGTTGAATTTCTATTTGGAATAATGTGAAACAAAAATTAATTTATATTTCACTCTATATTTACACTTGGAGATAAAAGACATTTTTATGGATGGAAATTATGAAAACTATGAGGCATGGTGTTTAGGCTTTAGTTTTTTTAAGGTCTAAACAGAGTGAAATGAATGGAGCCTATTGAGTGCACGTCACCCGAGGTCTTGGGCATAGTTTTTCCCTTTGTAATTTTTAGTTAGTTCCTCCAATGAATTCGTTGAGAGCGGATGTGTCTTCCAAACGCATAAAATAAAGAAAATTTAATTCTACCTTTTTACTGTTTCGATTATTAAAATACCCCATTTCCAATAATTCAGTTGTCGTTTTGATAAGAAAAACATTTTCTACAAGACAGGATTCTCTTATGATGAGCGAACTTTCCGATATTTTCGAGACTAGAAAAGTTCTCGTCATAGATTCATGTAATCTGTACTTTATTTAGATTTTGGTTTCTTCCAACGTGTCAATTTTGTGATATCTTGTGCAAAGCGCGTGACACTTGAAACCAATTGTCTATATACTAGGCGTGATAATGAACGAATTAGTTATCTAATGAAAATACGAATTTCTTCGCTGGAGATGACGAGTAATCACATTGAGAAATTATGAAATCATTCGGAATGAGAAATTCCTTAATAGAAATAAGGCTAGTCTTGATTGAAAAATATGAAAAATTCATCTCACTGGAACTTTTCGTTACTTCTCCCAACTATGCATTATCGTACAGAAAATAGTTGTGTATTGTGTCGTACAGAAAAGAGATTGTCTATTATGGTCAAGAACACTCATATTTATGATAAGAGTATAAGTTTCTGTGTCCAAAGTTTGAATGTGCTGCGCTAGAAATGGATTCATTCATCAGAAGATTTCCAAATGTTGAAGATTGACAAGAACATATTTTCTTACCGCAAGTACATCATCTTTGTGAAAAGATTTTTCCATCAGTGTACGTCACGGTAATTACTCACGCCCTGTATTCTGAGCCCAGCATCTTACCCGCACATCACTCAAACTGAGTAAACATGAAACTCTCGCTACATAAGACGTTTTTCCATTCAAATCAAGTCGGTTTGTCGACTCGATTTAAGCCTACTCTTCGAATGCCTTCTCTAGACTTGAATTAATCCTTTTATTATTCTCAAGTGACGACAAAATCATCTTGACTCAATTCATTTATTCGGGTCCAATTGATCCGTTCATCGTCTTCAATCCTTGAATAACGGTTACGGCAAGTATAAATCACGTCGACGCCCACTTGGACTGTTTCATTAAATAAATCGCAAATCGACTGGAATCAAGTTGACATTGATTGACATCATTATTTTTCTTTTCAGCAGCTAATCTCTTGTCCGTGTTATTCTTCGTGCAATGTTTGCATAATTTTCATCTCCACACCTGAACTCACATAGTAAAAATGTTCGCAGGACATAGGATTATTTACAGCGAAAATAAGTGGTGAATTCAAAATGTTTCCATCCAAAATTATCTGTCTGCATTGCATTCCTCTATTTATGCCCTAATTATTCATCGATTTCCATTAATTAACCATGAAAAAATAGATTTCACCAGGCGCGAGCACTGCAATAGTGATAAAAGGATTTAATTATTACTCGTCTGGAAATTCACGTCCTGATGCGGAATGATCAATAGTCGTGACAATTCAATTGATTGAAGAGGAAATAAATACAGCTTTCAATTTTAAATGTACGGAATTCACATGAGTAGAAAATTCTGTGTTGGATATTTTCGTTCTGAGTGTCTCAACAAGGTCTCAAATTTAGTATAAAGACGTCTTGATAAAACTTCTTTGCTACACATTCAATGACAAAAAAATCAAATTTTTATTTTTTATTGTTATGAGAATCTTACGACCCTCGCCTTGGACTGCAGTCGGAATTTTTGCGGGAGAGGAGAACTTGTCTACTTTTCCTCCCCAGGTGAAAAATATACAATTTTCATCACGCTGTGTGTCGGAAAAGTAACTTTTCAGTCACTCTCCGCTTTGCCTCGAGTGACTAAAAAGGGCTTTTTCGACACATTCAGATGAAAAATATTGTTCGTAACACGTGAAAAAAGTGGTTTTGGACTCGTGGGATTATATCACTCGCCTTCGGCTCGTGATATAAACCTCCCACTTGCCAAAAACTATTTTTTTCACTTGTTACGAACAATATTTTTCATCACGCGGTGTCGGAAAAGTAACTTTTCAGTCACTCTCCACTTTGCGTCGAGTGACTAAAAAGTGCTTTTCCGACACATTGAGATGAAAAATATTTTTCATCACGCTGTGTCGGAAAAGTAACTTTTCAGTCACTCTCCGCTTCGCGCCGAGGGACTGAAAAGTGCTTTTTCGACACATTGAGATGAAAAATATTGTCCGTAACACGTGAAAAAAGTGATTTTTGACTCGTGGGATTATATCACTCGCCTTCAGCTCGTGATATAAACCTCCCACTCGCCAAAAAACATTTTTTTTCACTTGTTACGGAATATACTATTTCGGCCTAGACATGAAACGTGCTATAATGACATTCCGAGAGCTGGAAATGCCGAATGAAATTGATAAAACAACCGAAACCCAATTCCTCTCAGACTCTCCGATGCAAAGTCTCTCCGATAATTGCATCATTGAAATGCCCCAATTGGACTTCAGAAGTAACTGGTACAGCCGCGAATAATGAAATCAGAGCCAGCAAGATGGCATTGATAAAGTTTGTGTACACGAGGTGCATCATTGTCTCCAGTTCATTGAGTCACCGTTAGTCCCGAGAAATGAGAGAACCAAATTCGTTACTCCAGATTCTTTCCACGAAGAATTTCCAAGCGATATCCAATTTGCCGAACAATCCTCCCTCTCGTCTAAACAATTAATCGGTTAGTCCGCCGAAGTTGGAGTATGCACTAACCGCGGGCTTGAGAGAAAAGAATGCGAGAAACAAAAAAAAAAAATGTAATGAAGAGAAAAAAGAAGAGATGATGAATATCGACGTTGCCGCACATTGCTAGTAGGATAACGATGTGCCCGGCTTCTCGCCAACTCACCGACGATTAACGACCGTCGAGGATCACTTCCGGTCGTCGCCTCGGGTCGGCATTATTCTTCCAACTGAACCCCCTCCTCCCACATTTTCCCCACAGCCCCTATCTCCAGTAGCTCTTTCCTCTTTCATTTCATTCTATTTTCCCTCAACCGCATGAATCCACCCGTTTCTCCCCCATGCCTCAGGGATATTTCATCTCCAAAACTGTAGGTCTGGCCTTTTGCCCTAAACCTCTGTATATACTGTCAACTCTATCGCTTTTTACCCTCTCACTCGCTTTACCCTTGCTCTGGTTGGTTATAGTGCAAGTCGTAGTTTGCTGGTTAGCCACTGCGGCTAACAGAGACGATCAATTAGAAAAGTTAAATTACTTCCTGAAATAAATTATTTACTAATCTTGAGGACCTTACACTTCAACCCTCGTGTCGTGCTTGGACTCACTGGTCTGTATATATTCCAATCATAAGGAAGTTGGAGAGGATGAATTTTTTTGAATTGTGAGTAAGTAGAATTGGAATTCCAAGTTTGGTTTTTTCCTTTGTAAGAAATTTCTTAAAAATTAAGCACTTACTTCATTTGATTTGGAATTCAATTTAAGATCGAACGTTCTATGAAATCGCATTATTTTCTTTGAAAATTCAGGATAATTTGATTGTTTAGATTAGATTACTATCAAATTTGCACATTACTCCCAGCTGAATTCTCAATCCATCACAAATTCAAGAAAATTTGTGCCTAAATTCTAAAAATGTTCTATAATTTTTATCATCACGTGTGCCGGAAAATTACAATTTCATGGAATATTGCAAAATTCAACAGATTTTTTAGTAACAAAATCTCCAGAAATTTCATGAAAATAAGTGGTTGTTGAAAACAATAATGTTTTTTCTTCAAAATTTATGAATCAACAGGAGAAAAACGACCCCTGAGGAAATTACCATATTTTCAGAACAAATAAATCGATTAATCTTAACTTTCGCAGACTAATAGGAGAAAAATACCAAGGCCCATTAATTATTACTTTGGTCGTTATCGTCAAAATTTATAAAGCAGTTGCTGATATTTCCTAAAATAGTATATTTCCTAACAAGTGAAAAAAATGGTGCTTGGCGAGTGGGAGGTTTATATCACGAGCTGAAGGCGAGTGATATTTCAACGGTTCACAATATTGTAAATAATTTTCAAGAAAAATTAAAGTATCGCAAAATCAATTCACCACAAACTTTTCATTAGGAGGCAGCAAATGAGAAATTGTAAATTGACTGATTTATAGGACACAAAAACTGAGAGCCAAAACTCAATTAGATTCATGAGAAGGAAGGGAGTTAGAAGAACATGGACCATATATCTACCGGTACAAATGAGTAAAAGGAGAAATGGAAGAGCAAAGTCGGGAGGACACCGGAAGATTTTATGGATGTACTCCCCCCCCCCCTCGACTCTTCTGTTCCGCCATTTGTAATTGTCAATATATGAGACATGTTCTCCTGAGTCAGGACTTTCCTTAAATCTAGTTGAGTTTCTTGTCTCATCTTTTTTGCTCTTTCTAAATAAAAAAATTGGTCATTTTCCAACAGGTTTAACAAAGATTTTGACAGTTTGACACTTGAAATGAGCAGATATTGTTCATTAATCATGGTCCGTTTAGCCCCTTCCGCCTTCTCCTCAGTTTCAGAGATATTTGAAAATGTGTATAAAATTCTATTGCTCAATATCTTCAAAACTACCGGTTATTTGTCGTCTTTCCAAATTTTTAGTCCTGATACGTAAACACATTAAAATATGAATACTGTAATGAATATTAGGCTTGCCCGCCGAAATTCATACAAGTCATATCCCTATTCTAGCTGGCAGGTTGAGGAATTGATCGCCTGCCTGGAAGGAACGATTAATCGTTCCCTTTCCTCGCTTGAAACCGTATAGATAAGTAACTTTGATTTGTACTCTCTCTCTCTCTCATAATATCATTACTTTCGTTTGGCGTAGACCTCCGGGTTCTATTTCGTATGATTTCTACCAACTATTTAATTTTCTTCTTCTTTAGTAATAATTATGACTAATTCAACCATTATTTGATTAATTGTATTTTGTTCACTCAGTCCGTAAAGCACTACTTCACGGCCCACAGACGTCGTGACAAAAAATATTGTTTGACACACGGCTGTGAAGAACTTTTCTGCCTCATATGATCGCCAGAAAATTTCTTCACGACCTAGTGTCAAAATGTACTATGTTACCATGATTTGATAATGCACTGCCAAAATTTCAAAGTCCAAGTTAATTATGTTTATTTAACAAAGACAATATTTTTGAGTCTTGATTGATAGAATAATTTCTCAATTATCGATGTATTGCAAAAAAATAAATCGTTCCAAGTTTCATTGATGTTGATTGAGTCGATTACTAGGATCCGGCTTGAATTAAAGAGGTAAATTATAATATTATTATTCGGTGTGTGAATGATTACTCTAATATGTATATGATTTCGCTGGCATCTATCAATCTCCCTGACAAATAATAAATAAAGTCTTATAATACCATTCCGGACAAAATTGTCGGGGCACTGATGAAAGGCAGCAGTAGATCAAATTCATGAAACCTTCATTCCAAAATACGAACTACAGAGGTCTAAATTATTTGTAAGACCGAAGGAATTGAATTACTCCCCACCGCTCACTATTCAATAATTTACAGGTGCTACTGACCATAGATATATTAAGGCAATATGGAAATATCTAGCAGAATGTGAATTGCAGATATAAATTAACTAATATGAGAAAATGTAATTTTATGATGTACAATGTGTGATAAACGATAAAGTATAAATGACAGTGTATTTAACCCAATCCAAGGGTTACATCACTATACAGCAATTAAAAAAAATATATAAATAAAATCCTATAATTCCATTCCAGAGAAAATTGTCGGGGCGTTGATGAAAGGCAGTGGTAGATCAAATGCATGAAGCTGATGACAATCCCCCCTTTGCGTTGTCATTTCGGGTAAAGATCAAATTCAACAGATGTACAGATTTCCGAAATGTTCCATAAACTTCCGCATTAGATTCGTTTTGCCCTTAGTATTCTCACAAACTCTCCTGAAAAAAAATTAAGTCTTTTGATGTACTCCTAATTTGGCCCCAGTCCTTTTTATCACCGAACCCAGTTGAGAGAACTTTCTCGTATGTCAGGAGACACTCGACAACCTTTAACCTGAACAGTATACAGTTCACTATCTCCCTCTAAATCCAGAATCACACTCGTTGAAATCCAAGGAGGTAGGATTCCAAGGTACCCACTAAACCCATACCTTTTCTCAGTACTTTGAAGTAAAGCCAACCTCAGTACGTCCAATTCGTTTTCTACTCCTTTTAGATAGAAAACTCGAGATACCTTGGACACACAGAAAATACGAAAACTCGTTCCGCTGCACAACTTACATTGACGAAGACTTTTGAGCAACACCCCTCAGTCTACTCCCCTCACCACCTCACCACCTCACATCAACCACTCTTTAAATTTTCCCCCTACTTTATCAACTGACTACAGCTCACTAGACGTTTCGTCTGGGGAGATTCAACAGCTCGTTAAATTCGCCAAGTGAGGTGTACTCCTGGTATCGATAAGACACACAACAGCTGAACAAAAATACATCTGACAGAATAAAAGGCGAGGAGTGCCTGTAAACTCTCTCATACCACACTTGTCGGGAAAAAATCCTTCACGAAGATGAATGTTTTCCGTAAATTTCACCCGTCGATGTTGAGATAGCTGAACTGTCGCAAAACGAGACGTCCTTTCAAGACATCTCAAGGCATCTATGTAAGAATTTCAACACAAAATAATGTCGTATCGACTAATTTCGTAAAAATATTTTCGTGATTCAATTTCGCTTGACGGGAAATAAGATGTTTTCTTTTTCATTTAAAAAAGAAGACACTTTGATAATTCGTCGCAGGCAAGTCACGAAATTGAGATATTTTTTGCCGGAAAATTTCCTTCACAAAATGCCAGTTTTTCGTGGAATTTCATCAGTCGAAATGATAGCTCAGTTATCCCGAAATATCTCTTCCGGATTAGGATCCCATGTCCCTTTAAGACCGGCTCCATCAGCACTTTTGCAAGCGCTGTCGATTTACGATTAAATTAAAACAACAGTATAAAAAGTAGAGTCTCCAAGCGATCGCAATTTACGACGTTGGAAGCACAGATGTGTCTTACAGATTAACGTTCTAATTACTGAAATATCAAATATCGTAAAAGAAGACGTTTGTCCACATAAAAAGAAGATGGCTGACAGACGACAAGTTTTTGGAATTTTTTTTTCACCACACTTTTTCTGTCTCAATTCAAGACATTTGGAGATTATTAAAACACCAGCAAGTTATGACTCATTACGACAAAACATTAACTAGATTAAGGTATGAAATCATAAAATTTTCGTCGACTTTAGTGCAAGTCCTGAATTCATTGAGGCAAACTAAAATGCTTCTGAAAGATAATAACTGTCGGCGATGGTATCGATAAGACGGAGATGTCGAATAAATTGAAACATAAAATAGTGGCGCCGCAAGACTGAGCTATCCGACGGCGTTATCTGTACGATTATGTAAATCACTGAAACTCTTACCGGACGTGAAGAAATTTAATGGAATACCAATATTTTTGATTATTTTGAAATTCTCATAGTAATAATCTGCGTTTGGAAATGTTGAGGGAAATTTGATTGTACGGATACAAGAAAATAAGGTCCCCATTTTTTTTAATTGCAAATTGAGAATATCCCTAATCCATGGCAAATCTTACGTAATATGTTGGATTAAAAGACAGTTGGCACACTCTGAAATTTCAATGCACGAATATTATTAATAACCTTCTGTTTCAAAAACTCTTTTTGGCAGAGCTATACATTCTTCGTCTCATGAATTCGGCCGAATTTAATTAACGGCGGATATGTACCTCAAGAATGTAGAGCTCAATTCCATTATTTTATTACTGATGTCGAAATTAATCCACTTTGCATTTGTCTTGTCTCAAATATATTCCAGGTGAAGTTATCCGTGTAAAATTTTATCTCTGGATGAGTAATTACCGTCCAATGAATAAATCCCGACTATCTATTTTTATATGATCAATTATTTAAAAACACTACATAAATAACATGAACATTCACCACATTAACATTTACATTATTAATATGTTATTAATATTATGAAATACCTACATAAGTTGTTTAAGAATTTTCAACACCCACAGGAATCAAATCGAATTGAAATTATTCGAGTGCAGAACGTGAGATTCCTAGACTAACTTATATTGATGATACGGAGAGACAATCAGCTACGCTCACTGAGAAGATATCCTAAATAAGTCAGAAGAAGCGTCTAACTGGTTTCCAGTGATTGAGATATACGAAAATTGATTAAATGAGAATTTCCATAAATAAAGGAGAAGGCTATTGGATGGTTCGTCAATCGATCACTATTTGATTTATCATTGTTTCCAGACTAAAATCACCTCAAACAGTATGTATGCAGCAAATATAGCATTTGAAGTGGCGAATGTGTGAATTATGAAAAAGTCGATATTTAATTTTAGCCAAGAAACAATCGAAACGTATGAGTAGGTTCAACTGAAGAGATTTATATCTTTAGCCTGGATTTTTTTCTTTGTTGACAAACAGTATATGTAGTAAGGGAGAGGGAGGTAAATGGATCCTGATTAATTGTCAGTATTTTCCAATTATGCAATGAGATTTAGATAAACCCGGTATTGACAATAAAGAAAATTCCGTTTGGCCCCCGTTTCCCTTATTTTACCGCCAAGACATTGTTCGAAATAATGACCCAGAATCATCAGAACCAATAGTATATTTTTCACCTAAAGGCGAGGATTATAAGCACGTGAGGAATGCTCATCTGATTCTGCTCCTGAGGGTTGAATCCGATCTCTCTGCCAAAATGGATGAAAGGGAGTGTTTTTAACCGAGTGAAACGGGATTAGCATGCTTACTTTCGGTCTATGTAGGCAAAAAAGTCATTTTTCTGCTTCCTGGCCATAACCTCCTCAATGTTGTTAAATTTGATACGTTATACAAATAAAAGTCTTTCCAACGTTGACCTCAACTAAAATACAGAGGAAATTTTTGAGGAAAGTAGTCTCCTAGTGGCTGCCCCACTCATCACCTTTAGTGATCAACAGCTCGTTAACTGACGTCCCAAAAATTCAACAAGAACTTTCGCCTCAAAATCTAAGTCTCTTTCACTCCCCAACAGATTAAACTTGAGTTTCTAAACATCTTGTATGGCCACTCCCAAACAACGTGTATAACGCACAACTTAGAATATTGCAGAGGCAGCCAAATGAGAACTTCAAACGCAACTTACCCCTTTTACGGCCTTTGAATGAGCACGAAGACACTATCGAATTTGTTGAATATAACTTGATGTAACATGTGACTGTTGCCACAGAATTCTTGAGAATGTTGAAACAAGTAACGGCATTCCAAGTCTCTGATAGTATCAACGTGACTAAACAGAGTTTGGACCGAAGGGCTACACAGGTTTTGGAGCTTCGAGTTTCTCTGGAAACCACCGAACTTCTTGTGTAACAGCGTCGTTAGAAACTACTGTTGATGGCTCGTCGATTGCCCGCTTCCAGTCAATGGAATTTTCTGAGGACCTTGAATCATTTCTGGCATTGATAGACTCGCTGATGCCAAGTTACAATGCTGAAGAGCTCAAGGATTTTCTCTTCTGCTCAAGAATGTAAGTTATTAACCCGACTGATAAATATCCGTTCACAATGTAGAGTTTGAATAATCCTTGAAAACTTGAACTCCCTCAACTGAATCTCTATGATGGTTAATCTTGTTTAGCTTAAGAAGCTAACTAAGGTGTATGCATTAATCCTGAGGTCTATCGACTTACATACTTTTATGCCAGACAAAGTTCCGATGGGTGAAGGTGTTAAGTTAGTTTTCCGGTGGTTACCGAAACCACTCCCCTACGTTACTTTGCCTCTCAACCTCAAGGTCATTATTTCGTTTTAGTCCACAGAGACTATGAGGAAGTGTGGCGACAGCGTGGGCACGTTTCGTGGGAATTCTGTGGTTTAGAACATGTCATGTTACTCTTCAGGGAATTGAGCATCAGAAACCACATTTCCCTTGTGAAGTTGCCAACTATCAAACTTCAACTGGACTTAATCTTTATTCTATGTGCCTCCTTGGAGGTGGAATAGCCGTGCCTGCCGTTAAATTTTCGGAATGGTTTAGTCGGTTATGGGCGCCATTGGAATGGCGACCAAATTGTTCTTGGGCTCGGAAATATGGGAGGTCTATGTACATCAATCGTAGACCTTATTCTAATATAATTGATATATATTTATGAATTGGGGAAAAAATATATTTTGGTGTCACTGGAGCTGAAAACCCCTGTTTGGTGAAATTGGCGTTTCCCACGTTCCACGTCACGAAAAATGATATCCACGCCTCGCCATGGAAACCATATCGCCCTCCCCCGGGTGCTTGCCATCGTCGCCTTCAGCTCGGAAGGCAATTTTGCACGTGGGAGACGATGATCTATTGTCTAAGGCTCGGACATGAAATGTACTATTTCATCTCAGTGTATTGGAAAAGTTACTTTTCTGCCACATTTTTTTTTTATATTAACTTTTCTGCCACATTGAGATAAAAAATTTGTTAGTGACACGTGCAAAACATTTTTTTCTGTCTACACGGACCGAAAGTGAGCATTCTAATGCTCACGTTCGTCCATTTTGGCAGAAAAATCGTCTCCAATCCTCGGGAAGAGAATGAGAGAAGCATTCCTCACGAGCTTACAATCCTCGCATTTGGCTCGGGTCGTAATTTTACACGTGAGGACGACTTGCCTACTTTTCCTCCCTAGGTGAGAAATATACTATTTGGCACTTGTTACGAAATATGCTATTGTACCAAGAATATGACCTACCCAATATTATTTGAAAATTCTTAGTAGAAGAAACTATTTGTTTTAGAACGTATTACTTCAGGCCAGTCATTTCCAGGTGGTCCGAATGCGATTCTAATCATGGGAATTATGTTCATCTGTAAAACTATTATTCAACAAATGACTTTAATTCAACTTTAACAATGACTATTAAAATTTTGAATTATTCTTAATTATTATACTTGTAAAAATCTGGAAAATAATGAAGGGCGTTTCGTTAAGGGTATATCGGCCATTACAATTGAATCATTCGATATAACTGTAAAGTTTGGTACAGGACCTGAATAAGTTGGAGATGACTGACCTGCCGAAACACGTTGAACATTTTCTACACTGGGGAGATAAAATAAAGGTCCTTGTTGACGGCCAGAATTATTAGCCGAATCGAAGGTGAGGTTGATAGGCAGGCGGGTAAAGGGTCTTTTATTTTACCGTCCGCGATTAGAACCCGATTTTCCGATCCTGCGCGGGTGGGCGATGTAACTTTGCTCCCGTTGTTGCGGAACTTAAATTTTCTTGGATGACGAATATCAATCCTTGGCTGAAATCCATTTGTTTGTAGAACTTCTCATGATTCTCTGTCTGGGAATTCAGTAGCGAAGTGATAAAGTGCGATAATTCCATTTCGAGTTTTATACGTTATCGGTAGATATCTTGGAAGGTAAGGTCGATAGGAAAATTTTTGTTGAAATATTTTTTGCAGAGCAACCTGAGAGTCATAAAAAAGATCATGACCTAAATTTCTCCATCTTCATTAGAAACCGAGATATTCATCGAAAACGACCATTAAACAAAATGGAATTATCTGTTTACCACTTCATCACTGAATTGGTATTGCATACTTTTCAAACTCGAAAACGCAAATTACTACAAAAAATATTCTTCCTGGGCTTTTGCGGTGGGGCTTTTTGCCTTGTGAGGCCGCCAGTCCCATCGTAGCAAGCCGGGAAATTAATATTTTTTGCATTGATAATACGAAGAGTGTAAGAATTAAGAATGGGAAGTAAATATAACAGGATCACAGTTCCGACTATAAATCATGAAATAATGATATAAGGGAGAAAGGGACACGCGAAAGTCAGGCCGGTAGTTTTTGAGATATTGAGCAAACGAGTCCAATACAAATTTGAGTATGAAATAAAAAAATCAGCATGATAGCAAGGCAGTCATCGAATCCGACGCAAGAAATCTGTTTGAGTCTCGATTGTTTGAATTGAGAACTTTTTTGTGCAGTTCTAATTATTCTTGTGAGATACTCATGGATATATTTTTTTACAGTTAAGTGTCTCTCTTTGATATTCTTTGGAATCCAATAACCCGAAACCTTCAGCCCTCAGGCTATTTTCTTCTACCCTTCCATCGCTGCAGTTGTTCTCAATGGAAACAGGCAAAGTATCCGTTCCTCATTACCAAGAACAATATATCGTTACGCTCAGGGATTTTATTCGTCAACATTCCAGATTCACCAATAATATAGCTAATTTTGATTGATAAGCCATTCTATTGGCTACATTTCATCTCCTCGCGTTTCAATTTTCGTAACAGTCTGCGAAAATTTCACTTCAAAAAGCACCTGTTCAGAATGTACTGGTGGAATGTAACACTTTTTAGGTGGATTGTTTCGCGTGTTGTATAGTCGTAAATAGCGACTAACGTGCTACCAGCCACTCATGTATTTCACCATTTCGCGTTTCTTTCCGGATTGACTAGCATTCCTTATGCATTCAGAAATGAATTGTCGAGGCGCTGAGAGTCTCCATTTTTCGCATGTATACTTGAACTACAGAATGACTATTACTCTCCCTATTTTGATTTACAATTTCGGTTCGACGTTGTAAAAGAACCGTTGAAGTGGATATATTTGTGATTATTTTAGGCCTGCTAGAGCCCCACCCGGCGACCGCCCCATTCAATTTAGACTCCTTCACGTGATTGTTATATTTTCCTGTCTCTATTCCATTCTGGAATATATTTTTATGGATGGGGAGAATTCAGGGATTAATGTCAATTGCGTAACTTGTTCCCAGTAAGTAATTATGCCTGAGTTCAGTTTTGAAGTGACTGCGAGCCAGGTAATATCAGGATTTCAAAACTTTTTTTTATGAAAACATTTCGACCAACAGTAATGCATCTTTGATAATTAAACGGAGATGAGGGGGACAGCTATTGTTAAGTAAAACTTGAATTTTATCAACATTTTTCAGGTAATATTCAGGGAACTCATATCAACTTTGGTTTAGGAAGAAACAGTCATAAAAATTTAAAAATGAATGAGATTTTTCCGTGACTGTATTCAAGGTCAATCGTGGGTTTTTTGTCGAAATTTTTTTCGAAAATTGTCCACTAGCTTTTGGAAATTATATAGTAGCTCCTCACTTGTTTCTAACTAGCTGAATATTTTGTCTAGGTGTGTCCTCGAATAGTGTGCTCCGTTTGTCCAAAACCCAGTCCCGGAAAATTCTTCACCGAGTATGCTCCGAGCACTAAAGTTAACCGCAATATTTCCCTCAAGCTTCCCCGCAAAACGAAAGAGAGTGGTAAGTTTTTTACAAAAATCCCGAGTGGGAAATATTCGGGATTTTTAGCCTGCAAAACTTGACACTTTCATTGGTTTCCAACAAAGCTCGAGAACCGTTCCTCGATCCAGAAATATTCTCATAATGTTCATGACCTCGGGATATTATAACTAAAAAAAATTATCAACATAAATTTTCGTATCTACTTTGCCTATTTATGGATAATTGACCAATTTTCAAAATCAACTTGACCGGTTTCCCCTCTCAAACATGAAACTTTAAACATTTTAAACATGAAAATCTTTAAAATACGATTGTAACAATAACTTAATGAGAATTTGTAAGGAGTGTAAGCAAATGTTCCTCAGTAAATGTTTACCTATTTAACTTTTTATTCCTCTAGAGGAACTACCTAAATATGCAACGAAACATTAAATTCCAGCACTGGGAATCCATTTTAAACCTGACACATTCACCTCAGCATATATTCACTACTGGCAACAAGTTAACGAATGATTAAAATACAGGAAATTTTGTTCAAGAATATATCGCACACATCCGAGGTACGATCAATGAAATCCTCACAGTGTGATGAATTCCCGCCGTGAACTGATGGAGAATTTGGTAGCACAAATATACACATTGAAAAAATAATCTTGACTGAGTAGAAAATAAACAAAAAAAAAGACAAATCTGATGGTAACATCAAACTCTCGCTGTTGTTTAATAATCGGTGTTGTATAACCTGTAAAAGAAAATAATAATCGAGTGGAGAGATAATGGCATTGTCATGCAAGGCGGTATGTTCAGTGCGTTATATTTCGTTCATCGTTTCTTCTTTCCATGCAATTTAGTGCACGAACTAAAACATTGTGGACTCGACGAATTTGACTAGTTCGTGTTGCAATAGATCATTCCGATGGAGATGACAGAGAAAATTGTCAAAAATAATTCTTCTTTACCAGTTTTTTTTTATCACATTCTTTTCTGAGGACGAAAATTTCGTTTTATCTTGCTCGCCGGACAAGTCGAGTACTATAGGAGACGGAAAAGAGGTAGACCTTATCTGTCGCTACCCACCAGTTACTTCCGGTTGGTACCACCATCAGTGTCTTTTTTTCTCCCTCTTTTCACACTGAAATACACGACTTTTGTGAGTATCCATGCATGATAATGAATGATAGCTTTCCTCTTCAGATTTAATTTCTTCTCGTTTTTTTCTTTTTTAGAAATTCGTTGGAAAATGAAATAGCGTGCACTGTGCATCGTAGCATGTGATTCATTTGTAATTCCTAGACTAGATTTCTGGTCAGTATATCAGTTGTGTTTATGAGAGATACACTTGATGGGTGACGTAACAGAATTTCGTGATAATTGGTCAGTCCTAACCCATTCGCTAGAGAAGTTGCATGATGCTTAACACTTTGGTCATAGTTTACTAATGATTTCACAGAAGGAGATAAACAAATTTCTGAGGCGTAAGAGTCTCAATTAGTGTCGTAGTCTCTTAATGTGGACATTCTCAGCGGAAATTTTGGATTTAGAATCTGAATGCATTTAGTAATTATAGAGTCGGACATTCATTTCAAAATTCTGTTAATGAAGTATCGATTTTTTGAGACGTGGATGTCATTCAGGCATCAATGGTAAAAAGGTCCTGTAAATTGCCAAATTTTTATCTGTAAAGGGTCTTAAGGGCCGGGTGTAATAATTTGTCACCTCGAAATCGCCGACCCTGATTACACGTGAAATACTGATCAAATCGTCAGTAGATCTAATTTCTGATCTGCAGAAATCATGCATGGAGGTACAAACTGAGGTTTGTTCATGACTTAATAATTGTTTTTATTGCAATTAGTCACGCCCATTTCGAGGTTACGAACTATTACACCCGGGCCTTAAGTGTCTAAAGTGTTTTCATTTCCCTATTGGACCGTTGATTTTGTGTTGATTCACTGTCGATTTTATGAATCTAGAGAATCACATAGTGGATTGTAATAAGATTGACAGTAGATTGTGAAAGCCGAGGGTAGCAGTGTTATCGAGAATCTATCGTTGATCTTATTACAATCCGCTAAGTGATTATCTAGATTCATACAATCGACTGGTCCGCCAGGGTTAAATATGGACATGCCTTTAATTGCCTTTAGTTGATTTTGAGGGCAAGTTTCTATTCGTTTGTTTCTCATATTTAATTACAGACCCATCAAATAAGAAATTGAATTTAAATTTATTCACTTTAGAATTCAAGAAATTTTAACATTTATATTTTCTTTAATTACAAATGCAGTAGACGTGAAGTAGGCGTTGGCCACCTTTTCTAGCTTGTACGTAGGCTTTGAGAGGTCTGGGAAAATCTTGTCCAATTGGGGCCTGAGAGAAAGTCATAACGAGGAGTCTTACGTCTTGAAACTCGAAAATAGCATTCTAACGGAGCTCATTGCCGTTACCATTACAATTCATCGTGTCTGTTAATATAAACTCTACGTATAGGCTTTGCAAGAATCTTGAGTTTATTGTCATCATTTTACGATATTTGCTTGCACGTTTAATTTCTCTCTGGCCTCACCTTTGAATGAATATGAATTCAATGCTATTAAAAGGACCTTTCATTCCGAACTTTTGAATTTTGAATGATACGCCATTTATCCAAATTTTTTATGTATCTACCGGAAATTATAGAAAATATGACCTGACTAGAAAGAGTTAAAAGTGGAAAGGTGTATTCTGTGATTGCGAGTGATGATCGATTATTGTTATTTTTTTTTATTATTTCGAGGACCCATGTTAATCTGTGAGGTTACAAATGCCCTTGACTTCATTTTTAGGTTCTAGTAAGTCTCGAAGGTGATACTGAATATGAGAGAACGGGGAGCAAAAGTGACCGTCTGTAGTTGACAATGGCTTGATACTCAAAAAGCGAAATTCCTCGATTCTTGTTCATTTTGACACTTTTTCGGTAAGCTTGAAGGAAATATCTCATTCATCTCAATACTATTATTGAATCAGGATATATTTACGAGTGATGATTGTCCACTTTAGCTTCTTTTTCTTATAAATTATATGCGTTTATAAAACAGACTAGGATCAGAGTAGCCAGAGGAACCCAAACCGGATGTTGTAGATTATAAAACTGAAATAGCTTAACTTAGTTTAGTTGAAATTACGATTTATTGTGTCTGGTAACAAAGCTATCATCTAATTAAATGCCAATTCTGCCACCGTGACATCCTCATTTACTTCTTTGAACGTTATACTTGGCTCGGATGTCACAATTGAATAACATATTGTAAATCAATTTAATTAATATCAATTCGTCGCTATTAATGGATCTTCATTCCGAACTATAATTAATGTTCACTTGTGCTATTTCTAATTTTCGTCCTTTAATTTAATGATCTTTCAGGAAAAGAAACTGGGCACTAGTCAGGCTTACAATAGACAATATCTAGATGATGTCCAGGCCATGATAACCTAAAAGTGTAAGCCAATATCATTCTAACCTGATTTTTTTTCTTCCGCTAATGGCGAGTTAGCGGGTCTGGTAATGTAAACTCTATCATTTTGAAAAAATTAAATTGTGCCATCCGGATTTTACTTTACTTTACTTCTCTTTCTATTCAACTCTTTTCTATCCAATATTGCAATTCTATTCAATCATTATCGATTCAAAGTGTTCAATAGTTTCCTGTCGATACGGAATTTTTTGTATGTACGGGTAATTATTAATTATTTGAACTGTTCATGATTTTTTGATCACGTATAAGTAATGATCCATTCGTAAACTAGAGCAGGCTCCGCTTGAGCTCAGATTACACCTAGATTGGCTAAGGCTGCGGCAAAATGAACGTCGATCTGTCACGAACCTGACTTCTTTCAGTTACAATCACGACTTCTCATATCCGGTAATATGAACTCTAAAAAAATCTTGACTTTATAATCATAATGTTACTTTACTCCTTTTTACGCTCAACTTCTCTCTACAGTACCCTCGGAATACATTATTGAAACTTCATTCAATCAATATCGATTCAGCGCTATCTATAAGCCTTTATCCTGAACTTCTGAATCGTGAATGGTTCATCATTCATGCAGAATTTTCAGTGTATTTTTTTATTTTCTCTGCAACTTCAACTAATTACCCTTTTTGAGAACAGACTGCGAATAGACTAAGCAGTGCTTAGTCTTAGACTATGCTTAGACTATCCCTTACCCGTAAGGACTTAAATCTAATAGATAGATTTGATAGAAAAATGTCTTGTTACGAAGAATAGCTTATCTTGAATTTCAGAATTAAGTTCAAGTGATTAAATTTCTATAGTATATTTCTCACCTAGGGAGAATAATTAGACAAATCGTTCCCACGTGCAAAATTATGAGCGGGGCCGAGGGCGAGGATTGTAACCACATGGAAAATGCTTGCCTGATTATCCTTCCGAGGGTCGGATATGATTTTTCTGTCAAAATGGGCCAAACTGGGCAATTTTAACCGAGTAAAGCGATTGAAACGCTCACTTTCGGTCCTTTTAGGCAGAAAAAACATTTTATTCTAGATCACATCGATGAAATCTTAAGTCTGCTGATACCTTGTACCTTGGTGTATAATCATGATCCTAAGATATATCTCAAGAATTATGATCTTTGTTATTATTGTGGTGTGCACGTCTTATCTATCAGCGTATATTGTTTTACTGTAGAGTATGTAATAAAATTCAAATATTTTCAGACCGGGAATTGACCCAGGGACTTCCCATCTGAGCTATCGATTTCAATTATCTGTCAGTATTGAGCCACTCCGTCTTTCCAAAGGCAACCATTTTTACAACAGTTTTTTCGTGTTTGGTGGTGGAATGCCTTCCACATTTGGTATGGTAGGACGGAAGGATGGAATGCTCTTCGAGATTCCATTCCATCATCATCCCTTTACTCCTTTCAACGATGTTTAGGGAAGATCGAGAAAATGATAAAAATGCAGCCCATTTTATGGAGCTTTTTTAGCACGTTAATGAATCAAGTAAAAAACTAGGTGCAAAATTTTCGATAGCCTAGATGTGGGGCAACAACGTAAATAAATCCTAAAGTTAGTACTCATACATGAGATAGAATAGAGTGTCGATGAATTTACCCGCTTTCCTACATTGTCGACTAGTTTATAATGAAGGGAAAATGCCAAAGTTGTCGATGCCCTATTCGACCTCACCTATCAATATCTACTTCAGGATTTATTTTTGGTATTTCTCCATATCTAGGCTATCTGAAATTTTGCATATCATTCTTAATCCACTAGTGGACATTTTTTTAAAAAAACATAAAATCGGTTGCAATTTTTTTTTCAATTTCTTCTATCGCACCTAAACATCGTTAACCTTCAAACTCTCTCAGAAGTCACTTCTGAAGGGAATATTGAAATTTATTTCAATTAGTATCGATTCACTGTTATCAATGAATCCGTCCCCATCTTTTGAATTCTGGATGACGCTTCATTCAAACAGAATATTCTGTATCTATTCATAAGCTCTCTGCAACAAAGGGTTTTACAAAATCCATCAGAAATTCTCTATGAACAAGAAAGAAAAAAATTCCAAATCCATTATTCTTTCCGCAGATAATGCCATCAGTCTATAAAGTTTCTCTATGAAAATCATCTACATATGACCAACAATGCTATCTTGCGTGTAAGTGAAGAAGTGGGGGGAAGGGGGTGGGGGTGTACCGGTGATGAGGAGAGAGGATTCATAAGGAATAGTGCGTATCGCTCGTCTCTAAAAGCTAAGTTATCGCGTGAATTAGCCAATCAAAAGGTGGTGCGGTGTCGGTGAGACGGCCGGCCAGTCAGCGCGCCAGATAGAGGCGGTGCAGAGAGAGCTTTTTTTTTTGTTCCTTGCTTTCATCATTTAATTAATCATTCAGGAAAAACGTGCCTCTGTTCATATTCTTATTGATTGCTCTTTTGATATATATATATTTTTTTTGCTCGCTCATTCTCTCTCTGCTAAAGCTGGGTTACTGAGCTTACCAGGTGGGACTCTGGGCTGGTGAAGGTGACGGTGGCGCCGTGAAGTCGCCTTGCATTCACCGTTGATGAAGATGACTTCTTTAATTGGCCGCCCATCATCGATTTCCCATCGGAGCCACACATATGACAACATTTATATGAATTTTAGAATTTTTCAGTGTCAATTCCTGACTTTTTTTAAAATTTTTGCGGTTTAAGTTGATTAACCCGTAGGTCTACTATCTTATTTATTCTAGGTTAAGCTAGTTGATGGAATTTAAGGTTTCAGTTTATGATTCTTTGGTTTAATTTAAGTAAAATTAACACGGGATGACACCTTCATGATTCGCTATTCTACATGCTGGAAAGAATATAACATTTTTTTTATGTAAACATGCGGAAATATATTTCTCATCAGTGGAGTTCGTGATATTCTGTAATAGAGAATTGATTAATAGATATTATATCTGTACATTTATACGGATTGCTCGTGCATGAAGAGATAAAAATATGAATGAATAAATACACCGAATGTTGAACATAATTCATAGTGGTTTATCGGAACTATTCACTCATATGATGAGATTAAAATAAATCGAAATAATACCGGGACTATTGATTCATTTGTACCAACAACGGAACGCGCACCAGCTGTCTGCTTCTATTATCTTTCTCCTTTGAATAATTGTTTCTGCTTCTGTCGAGTATCATAAATATAACAATAATTGCATGATCTAAATATTAATTTGAATTATATGAATTGGATTTCAGGGATTTTTATTATCTGATGGGTTGAATTGTCTTGTGATGACACGAAAGCGTGACCTGGCATGAATTTCGGGAGTTACAGGACCATTAAGGGATTCTGTCTAGTCCGAGCTGAGATTTCGGAATGGAGACTTGGGTAATAGCAGTGTAAATATGTTTGAGGAAATTGGGAGTGAGTTTTGGAACAGAATTCACGGATAACGTTGAACTGAGGAATTGATCCGAGAAAATTCGTCATAAAGTGGATTTTCACGTGCAAATTCGGAATTATTGAATTGTTTGTCTATTGCGCCACCTGGCGGTGGCGTCCCTCTACAGAGATCGTAACCTCCACGACTGGCAGTCAGGGCTTGAGCTAAATATTACTTGAAATGTTCATTGTAAACTTTCTATTTCTTGCATATTGAAGACCGGACATACAATAGTATTTAAATAATCATGGAAACTATCTCCAGAAATAATTAATTATTTAGCGAATGGAAAAATTCGCAGAGTTCAATAGGCTAATGGGTTAATCATGAAATGAATTAGTAGATACCATTTTTTAAAATTTAAATGAAATATGAAATGTAATTTTTATTTCCATTTCAGAACAAAAAATCCACTCGATATAACAGCGACAGTATATCCATTTTGTGACAGTATATCCATTCAATCTTCATTAAGTAGTCTCCACTTCCTTGACACTCAATGTTCAACACAATTATTAAAATAAGTAGATAAATAAAATGTAAAAAACAAATTATCGGGAGAATTAGAATTTCAATCTAGTTTCCTCTATTATTTCTGCAAGGAAGTGTCAAAACCAATGAAAAATGCCAATCAAAGAGAAAAAAAAATTATAATTACAGCCATGTTCCAGTACTACATCATGCCCAACTATATCTACCCAGTTGTTTCTCTTCCCCGCACTAGATCCGCTGTTCGTTACGTAACAGCTGCACGCTAATAATGAATATGAAATACACGAAGAGTCGCTTTTACGAGGCTTTATTGCGCCTCTAAAAATAGTAAAGCAAGGGAACACTGTACATTGCGCTTGTATATTGTTAACTGCAACTGTATATGCGAATGTTATAACACAGGGTGCTTATGCATCCTCGCCGCATGTAACTAGTCGCTATCTACTCGAGAATTTTGCAAACGATGCATTGAATGGAGGATCCTATGATTCCAGAATATTTGGAGAATTTTCGAAATTTTCCCCTTATCTAAATTGAGCGGAAATTTTTACTACGGAGTTTCGTCGAGAAAAAATTAATGGAGAATATTAATACGTTTTGATTTTATTTATCAAAAAATTCGATTCAAAATTGATACGGATGGATGCCTTGACTCAACAGATGATTTTGAAAAATCCGCTTTCATAGCAAATTGTTTTGATATCGTTGGTGTTCTTTGAATTGCCGCCGAAGGTGATATCAATCGAGTGGTTTATCGGAATTGTACTGCACGTGTGCATAATTGCCGACATGAAGAGGAGCCGGCAAATCCGCTCATTCTTCATTTCCAACTGTGGTTCCGAATCATCTATTATTCCTGGTCGTCTTCAAGGTAACTCGGATTTATCAAAGCTCGGTAACAAAAGTCTCATCAAATCAATCCTAATGGATTTTTTTTACCAATATTAAAAAACATTTAATTCCTCTATGAATAAGTGAAATCCAGTGAGCAGTGGATGAAAGAAAAAATGAAGAGAGTTGAAAAGCCAATAATTTAAAGACAATAAACTCATTGTCACTTGAGAACTTCTTATTGTAACTGACTTGTAAGTGGATGTATCCATTGAATGAATAAAGTGTATTGATATCTTCGAAGAATATTGAAACGAAATGGGAGGAATAAGTTGACAAATAAATTATTCTGCTGGTTCAAATCAAGCAACCGAGTACTCATTTCTATTGCAACAAAACTATTTAGAGACGTAGACATCTGAGGCCGTTTGACTTTGGTCCCTGCCCCTCGTCTAAAAAGCATATTCTTTACTTTGATACGAAATAGAGACCGATACTATTGCATTGCACACGTGATACAACCGATATATTACGTAAACAAATTACGTAAACGAATTTATAATGAAAACACTGAATCAAATAATGACGAATGCCCCCCGGAAAATGGGAAGGGTATGATTTCTTTCGAGGTCGAGTGCTTTTGAGTCGGAAGGCCCCTGGATGGCCTCATTTCACAACCAGTACTACAAACTTTCCGAGCTACCCAAGCCCGTCCAAACTCTTTGCATTCAAGAATCTCGAGAAAATTTATTAGAGTATACTCATCTACAAAACGTATGTACAGATGCTTGATTTCCCATCCCTGCCTCTCGCCTCTATTCAATTCTCCCTTCTGCTGCTCTTTTGAAGTTGGGCACAAAATTCGCTTGAACCCTGGAGTGGATTCATTTAGCGGTGGCAATTGCTGCCGTTAATATTTTCTTGTGGGGTTTCGGAATCGATGGAATCGGCGGGGACTTTGATTTTATTTGTGGGGAATGCTGCGATTGATGAGATGTACGAGGACTTTCTCCGGCTAATTTGAATTAGGATATTTTTTTGCATGAGTTTCAGTCAATTGCTATTCCTTTTGCGGAAAGTCGTTCATTCTATTTGAGAGTCAAAGGCAATTTTTAAGAATAAAAATTATAAATTAAGAATCATTGTTTTGGGTGATCGAAAAGTAATGAAAGATCTATTGAAAAAAAAAATTACTAAAAAATGAAGGCTTCGAGATTTTTTAAACTTTATGTTTTCTTCACTAGAAACCGAATAAAAAATTCCAATCTCTCGGTTTGAGCGGAGATGGTTTTTATTTGAAATATATCTGAAAAAATTCTCCTTGAAAGAAAAAGTGAGTTTTCTTTTCGAGACCCACTTTTCCTCAACAATTTTTAATCTTGTGAATATCGCCTCCAGTTTGCCCCCTGTCATCTGTCCTTCACTGGGATAGAAGATTTGTCAGAGCGAAAAAATTTACTTGAGAAGTTGTCCCCCTAGAAATGGTTTTATGTTCTCCATGCCACATTTTTCCGAAAAATGAAACAATTGTTCTCTTAATATCGTCATTTAATCCCAAAAGATTATCAGTGTTTATTGCGAAAATATACCATACTTAACATTCACCTGATAAAACCGATAAAGCCCGAGCGTCATTTAATTCTGTGCAGAACTAATGTAGTTACCCCAAAGACATAAATTTCTACGAGAATAATTACTACCGACGAAATTATCACGTTTCGGTATAAACTTAATTTATTGCCTGCAACTAAATTTATTCTTTGCAATAAAAGATCTCTTGTGTGAAGCATATAATTTTTCCGGAGATCCAATTTTCATTATCAGTGCTCCATTTTCGCATCTTTAAGAAGCAAAAATGATGAATTACGTTGAAAAATAAACTAATTAAGGCATTCTTGCATTCAGATCTCTTTATTACTTGCAATTATCTATTAAAAAACAAACAAAACATTCAACTTGAGTTGAAAAAAAATATATGAACACAATTTTTTGGAAAAACTGGAAAAGTTTAATTTCCGAAGGGAATCTTTTCTCAAAAATATTTCATTCGTCAAATATTTTCGATTGTTCCGACCTCTGCCGTCTCAACAATGAAGAAAAATATTTTCCATTTCTTCATTTTTACAATTTTTTAAAATAAATACTTGGTAAAAAAAAGGGGCAAAATTTTTTGATTATCCAGCACAAATTCCGGGACCTCAGATCAAACTCTATTCCAACCACGAGCCCTATCCCGCAGCCGAAAACATTATGTCTGTCATGAAATAAAGTTCATTTCAATCAAATAAATAAATTCATTCGAATAATCCTGAAAAATCTGTTTTCGAATTAAAAAAATTAATCATTCAATGTTTCGTTTCCATTAAATCCGTATGTTTGATTATTAATACACATTTATTTGAATTAAATAAGCCATGAATTTTGCATGGCTCCCAAGTTACGTTTAATTACGAAACATTATTTGTACGTATTTTTAGCTGGTAATATTTATTGAATTTTTCTCTGAGTGTATTTTGCCGGCAATTTCTCAATTAAATCTAAACCAAAAAATTCCCCCGAATTGCGCTGAACATTCGTTCTCACTGGTGTTTCATTCTGCCCCAGCTATTTTACAATGAAATGAACGGATTGTATTGTGCATGCGGTTACCCGCAGCTTGGCACCCGTTGGAAGAGGCTGGCTCCCACCGGATTTCACCCCCTTGCATCGTAGTGAGACAAGTTATGCAGGTTTCAGAGAAATTCATGCAGATGTAGAGAAACGGAATAGAACCCAAAACCGTATCCCATTTCGTATTCCTTAATATTTGCTATAGATACTGAAAATGTTATGGCTGAAAAGGAGGTAGTATACATTCCAGAACACCGACAGAGGATATTCGTAGTAATTCGCGTGCCTCTGACTAATTGGATTATCCGAGATTATAGTGCAGTTTCGGTTATTAAAGTGAAGACGCATCCACTGCGGAATGTTTGATTGCATTGTAAATATTCTTGAATAGATTTCGTGTTCAGTTCGAGGAGAAAATATTTTCGAAAGAATTCAAGAGCGACGAAAACACAGTTAAATCTCAATTAAACCATCCAACATGCTGAATCCAGTATAAGCTTATAGAATGTACACGTCAGGTTTTGTGGAAACATTGTACCAGCGACCGTAAATACGAGTTAACGATGCTTAATTAACATGGATCGGCTTTGTAACCAAAAACTGGAGGATTTTGGTGGCACGAGAATATTCGTATATACCAATTTTCGAACGTAGTGGGTAGACGGAAATTTGAATTGTGCGTTCAGCTCTGATGGTCAAATCGAATTCTCGCAATTATTTGACTGTAACAAGGTCGAGATGATTATTGGATTTACGTAATTCGCATATGATACACTAGAGTTTCAATTCGGGCAAGTTTTTCCGAGAGAGAAGCGGTTTCGAATTGCTAATGAACATCGTTCGAAATTCATTTTTTTGGCATGAGGGAATTGATTGAAGCCATCACATATGAGGAATCCAATAGAGAATTTAGCGAACTCGGTGGAAACTGCTATTGGAATTCGATTGAAAAATTCTATTGGTGTGCGTTGATTCTTTTGAATATTTCATCGCAAAAACGCAATTGATTTGAAATTTTTGGAAATATTTTTTTTCTCAATTTTCTTTTGCAATGTTTGGGCATTTGAAAATTCGGTATAACAAATTTTGTGCCAAAGAAATTGAATCAGAGTGAATGGTCCTTGGAAATTTATGGGACATTCAATTCGTTTTCTCTCTGAATTCCGGATCTGGTGCTCGACGACAAAGACAAGTTAATACACGTAGAAAAAAGTTTGGTAGAAATCAGCGTTCGAGTTGGTAATTTTATCTTGTTCTGGTCATTCAGAATAAGTTCCCTGATAGGTTAGTAAAATTTATTGACTATTTAATAGAAGTTATCTACATAAGAACGAAATTTTTGTTGACTGCTCATAAAAATTACCTATCTTCTGATCTTTTTGGTGAAAAATTACCGAAAGGCTCAGTAAAATTTGTTTACGGCGTCCTAAAAATTATCTTAACGTGTGCATAGTTTTTGAAGATGTTGAATTTTCACCTGCTGTTTTGTTTTATTTTGGGGTGATGTAATCCACGTAGTGAGTTATTTCCACTGTCGTCCATTCTAGTTACAATATTTTACATTTTCCTATTAATCCTTAATTCTTTCATGTTAAGTATTCACCAATGTCCTTAATAGTCTTTGATCATCCGCGTTTGTGAATTTTCGTGTTGTTTACGGTCAGAGAGTTTTTTTCCCAAATGACTAAAACGCAACAGAATTACCAAACAAAATGTTATTTTTCACTGGCAAATTTCTCTGCTAGACACTAGAATTTCTTTTCCTCCCTTATTGTCCATCTTTGGAGCCTTGAATGGCCGACACGTAAATTGTAATCCCATTTCATTTGTGGGGTTCAACCAACAAATCCCAGATTACGGCCACCAGAATTCTCTCCAAGCTAATGATGTACATCCACAAAAGAACCCTCAGTTCCCCTCATTGAGGGTAAGGACTGTAGAAGAAGGGTCAACCACCGGGCGTTATTACTCAGTTACTCACAATCCGCCGCTGGCTATAGAACCCTCCGCGAATTACGCAACACGTCAGAGACCACTTGTGTCCATTTCCGTAATAAAAGCCTCGACGATTCATCCAGACTCGGTACGTGCCCGGTGTTACTTTGCTTCCGGCAAAAAGACGCGTATGTGGGTCGTGAAGGATGGAGAACTTTGCAGAATATACTTTCAGCAAAACAGATTTCAGGACAAATACACGAGACCACAAAAAACTTAACTGTTTGTTATGAATTTCTCCTGCGCCAGTTTAAATGAATTTTTTTTCACCTCTCTAACAGGATTAAATCAGGAGGGTTCAAGAATGGAAAAGAATGTAAGCGGAAATTCCTCCCCGCTGCAATGTGAATATGCTTCGTTGCGGGGGGGAGGGGGGGGGGGATGAAAAATAATGAATGTAATCCTCGAACCGTATGTTTCCAGCTTCGTCTGTATTTAATATAAATTTGAACTCTACGGTTTAAAACTTTAGCGACGGACTTTGTGGACTTTTGTTCAGAAATAAATTTTAATCCTTTATTCACTCATTGCTAACATTTCCTGGTGAGTTAAAAGAATTTATTATTTCAACAACAGGAAGAGTACATTATGCCGTGAGGTGATTAATGTATCCTTTAACGACCGTGACTCTACAAAGTAAGCAAATGCACTGAGAAAAAAAATGTAATTTTGCCAATCAAATATTCTTCTTATAAGAATTTAAAGCGAGTTTTACTATAGGAATTTCGGCCGGTTGTGCTATCAAAAAAATAATGTTTGGTAAAGTTATATTGTTCTCGCAGTTCAGAAACGTTCAGAAATTCATTCTTGACACGTTTCAGGTGATGAGATTTCGCGAAATACGTGGAATGTACCTTCCGAAGGATGTCTTAAAATATATATTGAAAATCAGTAGATTAAATATTAAAATTTTTCAGTTTCAATTGATGGAGACTATTTCACCCAGTGAACGTCAATCCGACGAAGACTTAAATCGTATTATGGCTGTGGCCACTGTATCATAATTGTAATAAAATGTTATATTTCTTTTTTATTTTATTTTATTTGTTTTTTATTTATACTCACTTGGAATACGAGATTAATTTTAGAAATTAATGCACAGGATAGATGTCAGTATTATGACACTATTAGCCATCAATAACACAATAAATAATGTAATTAAAAATTTGAGAATTACTCTTTCGTCCCAATTAATATTTTCATACCCAATATAAAGAACTAATGTTCCCACATGAATAAGGAGAGAAATCAGAATCTCCCGTATGAGATCATGAAACATTTTATTTAAGTGTAATATCGTCCATTTGCTTATACTAACAACTAGGAATTCGGGATGAAAATACCCGTTAGTCAATAAAAATCATCATTTACAGTTAACTATCTTGTCTAAGCCGCAATAAATTGATGATTATTATTCCATTACATATACTCTTATTCCTAAGTTAACATCTCAATCCAAAAAATAATATCCCTTATGTGAGAACAGAATAAAATAAAGAAAGAACCAATGATTTATAAAAAAGCTCCTTCCTCCCACACGATCTACTCGTCCTTTTACTTTGTTATTGGTATAGAATACAATAATGTACGTATCTCATGTGTCAGCTGCAGCCTGACCATTCGATTTCGATTGAGTTATGGGATCCCAAATAAATGCAATGATCGAGAGATGTCGTTACCCGTGGGCCGGCTGGGAGGAAAGAGAGCTGTCTTCACCTCGAGATCGTACTAAAAGCCTTAAAAGCCTTGGCCCGGTATAAACAATAACAAAAGGATCTCTCCTTTTGTCCCATAAAAAATCCCATATAAAATTCGTATTCTTATTCTTATTAAATCCTCTTTACTTTATATAGATTAAATTTGACCGATGGTAAAGTTATTCTCCTACATAATGAACGATTGAACTTGATACGCAAATTTACAAATGAAAAAATATATCCTCATCGCAAATTTACAAATGAAAAAATATATCCTCATTCCATGTCAAAGTTTTTCTCAGCAGCTTAATACCCGAGTAATATTAGGAGTCTATACTTGAAAGCTATTAATATCGACGTATGAAGTGATGATTTTGAATATGTAAATATGATAAAATATTGTTATATCTCTGTACCACTATATTTTACAGCTGTGTAAACCAATTGGTTTAAATTTCGAAAATAAACAAACCGGAAAAAAAGAAAAATGCGCTGGAAATTGATATAATCTAATACGCGTGTCACTGAACTCTATCAAAATAATTTCCTGTTATTTGACCTTTATAAGTACACAAAATTACAAAAATAATTGTTCTGTTGGGTAATCGTTCGTTTGCCCGTTAAAAAAAATTACCCAACGACACAATAAAAATAGGCAACTTCAACAAAAATTATGCACACGTCTAGATAATTTTTAATTAGCAGTAAACAAATTTTACTGAGTAGTTAGGTAATTTGGTATGGAAAACAAGATAATTTTTATTGAATAGTCAACAAAAAATTACGCACCCATCTAGATAACATTTATAGTGAGTAGTCAATAAATTTTAATGAGCGGTCAGGTAATTTGTGTCGAGCGCCGAGATAACTTTTATTAAATAGTCAATAAATTTTTCTGAGCGGTCTAGTAATTAACCCTTAACGGCGAAAGCCCAAAATAATTAGCAAACGAAAGGGTGATCTCTACCGAACTTTTGTCTCCATGTGTAGGAGACAGAAAAACTTCGCAGAATAACGCAAAATTTATGTAGTCGCCAATTGCAAACTTTGTGATACTGCAATAACTATCTAATCCCTCGTCGATAGAATAGATAATTGAACTAGTGGACATAGAATTTCTGAACAATATGATATGATTATCGGGTGAGATCGAATCCACCCCGTGCATTGTACGACCCGTGATGGTCAGGTGCCTGAAGTGGTGCTTTTAATTATCGGCCGTTCGTCGCTCACTCCGAGAGGGAGGGCTTGGCATGAGGATAGAGAGGACTTTGCGGAGAGTTTACAGGTCCACCACACACGACGGTGTGGTGAACTAGGGGCTTGGACAAAGGTGCTGGCCATTTACGCTGAGACTGTAATTATACGTAGGTTACTCGGGTCTATATAGAAACGATCATTTGGTAATTAAGAAATTTTAATTAAATTAGATTGATACAAATTTTTGATAACCAATTATTAATAGATTATGAAGGTAGTTTCGGTGGTGATAATAGTTTGTGCAAGATTTTGTGAACGATTATCGAATCGTGTGATCTTGAATTGACTTCAAATTTAAACAAGTGGGGAATTGCTCTGCCATCGGATATTGGATTGTTTTCTTTGTTAATAAATTAGCAATATGCTTCCGAAAGTCATTTAATATATTATCTCTATCGCACGTTCTACAAAAACTGAAATTTCGAGTAAATCCCACTGAAAATAGTGTATGTAGCACAACTGGGTAGATTCAAATCAGCACATTTGAAGAAGTCAACAAAAATGCAACTTTGAACGGAAAAACTGATGAAAGCACAGAAATTTCAAAATTTCCTAACGAAAAGAAAATCAATGAATGCAGTTATCGTAACGAACATGCACCTTAAACTTTCTGGTATCGAAAGGAACATTTTTATCTATTATTGAATTCATTTGAAGCCTAATCTTCTACAATATAATGGAGAATAGAATTCGAAATAAAAAGAAAAAAAACGCCTTTTCAAAAAAATTGGAATAACAATTATTATTATCACCTTAATGTTCAAACTCAGTCAGGGGGATATGAGAACAAATTTTTTCAGTCGTCATTTGACTCATTTCGAACGTTTAATCTAGCTTTCGTAAAAAAAAAACGTTTAAAAAATTTCTAAAATGAAAAAAATCAATCTACGCATTGAATTTCAATTAACGGCTATGGAGAGGACCCAATACAAACTACATTTGAAAAGAAAGAATTCAATTCCATCAATTCATTGCCAAGCAATCGATGAAAATCGAAGAAAAAAATTCACACATGCATACACACGTACGTACAGACATTCGGACACGATTCAAAAATTGCATTTTCGGACTAGTTGCATCATATACGGTTGATATAGAATGAAAAATCAAAAACCTAAATTTGACTGCTTACAAAGCATACATTCGGAGAAAGAGAAAATATTTATCAAGAGATTTCAACTTCTCGATAGGAAGTTATGGTTGTATTTTGTATTTTATAAAAAAAAATGACAATCTGTTCATAACAGGAAATTGATATCTCAAAATAGATCAAGTTATTGAATCGTTTTTTAATATCAAATTTGGAATCTGTGGCTACAGAACTGTTTGACTGGTGGAAAACAGTTTGAGAAAAATTCCACTCAAACCTGACGGAAATGCCCCCAAATCAAATATTTCAAGCGCCCGGCAACTTGAGCCATACATTATGAGCTCACAGAATTCCCAGGAGTTCACAACGACACTCAGACATTCATAGATTAGTACGACTTGGAGTAATGGATCATGGAGGTTGTAAACAACTCTATATTGTTTGCCGGACATCCCAGCTTGGCCGTTGGGCAGTCGAGGAATGCTTCGATGTAGCACCCAAAGCTGGTCAATCTGTGCTCGCAACCCGAAAATTACATATCTACCTTTGGGATTAGTGCAATGCACCAGTGCACTAAACAAATATGCATGAATATATAAGGCAACATTATTGCTTTCGAAATCCATTGAGTTGCTAACATTCTCATGCAGTTGCCTCTGAACGTACTAATCCCGGATGTAGTGCAAGTGCGAAGATATATATATCTCTCTGGAAAAGGTTGGAATAGGGACTAACGCGCCTTTGATCAGACAGACGTGAATTCCGATACGCGATTTAATGGGTGGGAAGCATGCATATACTTTGCCGAATACGCATCATGGAGAAGACAGAAGTTTTCACTGGAATAATCGTATTATCGTTTCCACTTTAGACTAGTCTTCCGTAAAAATGCAGATAGCTGGTGAGCGTATGCGTTGGATTAAAAAAAATTTCAGTATGACGTTCAAGTTCTCTAATGTCGTTAAAACCAAAAGCAATTAAGTAATTACACTTTAACACGCGACGGTAGACCATTCGCTATTCAGTTTCTGTTCGCTATTTAGGTTCGAAGCATGAAATATTTCGTAATGCGATAAAAGTTTAATTCATGGTATATAACACCACTAGGTGGGGTGCCACTACATTGCACCAATTTTAATATTTGAAAGTACGGTTGAGCAATTAGCTTTTGTATTTAGAATGACTGAATGAAATTCTGATTATTCAGGCAGCTTTAATGATGAGTGATGGTAAAACTAGGGATGATAGCAAGGTTATTAGATTGAAAAATGTATACTCACGAGATGCGAGTCCCGGGTTGTGAAGGTGACGGGATCTGACTTTGGCTCGCGACAGTGAAAATCAATTCTGCCCCAGGCAGTGGCTCCTGTAGCACCGTTTTTCGCAGCTTCAATCAACTCCATCTCAACGCCCTCAGCTTTGAACACGACCTGTGGAGAAATAAATTCCGGAATAGCGTCATTTCGTCAAGGATTTTTTGACATTGCCTTTAGTATTGGTATTTCCTTGATGATCAGCGTTCCTTCAGATCGATTTACTAAAAAGCTCAGAATAACCGTCTTTTGCTAATTTTTTGTTCCTATGGTAAGGAAAAATGCCATTTACACGTTTTTAACATTTTGTTTCCTCATGGATAATAATAAAAGGTTCAAGCCCAAAAAATCTTTTTCTTTATCAAATTCTAAATTTTTACAATTCTAAAATCATTCTCGCTTCAGGAGAATATTGAAATAACTGGAGGCATTAATTGCGCAATTAAGCGGTAACATCTTCCTACTGTTATCACTATCTTCTCAATTAATAGATCGTAATGAAGAAATCGTAAATTATGAATTGTAAAAAATAAAATAATAATAATAATGATGATTCTTGAAGACGCAATTTGAAAAAGGTGAATTATAGTTAAACGAAAGTGACTTAATTGCGGAATTAAACGTGAAAATAAAAGATATGAAGACTTTGATTGTGGATTTTGAAAAATATTCCCAGGCCAGTAAAACTATGGAGTCGTGGAAATAAGGGTAAGACGTTTTTTTGGGGTTTTCCGTATTTAATCAATAGATCTTTTGTTAGAAGTTTATGTCATGTGTTTGTTTCTTTTTCTTAGTTTTTAGAGTTTAGAGTTTTCTCGACGTGTAACGAATTTAGTGCGCCTGTAGCGTCATATTACAAGTTCGTACGTGCCTTTTTGACTATTGAGTGTAGTCCTTTGAGACAAAGGGTATAGTGTTAGGTATTACAAAGGCTATTGAATTAGATTAAAATAAGAGTGGGTGGAAACTATGCCAGGATAAGTCACAAGTTTAAGATATTTTAATTTTAGAGTTTAGTTCTCATCCGGTCACAATTTAGTTCACATCGTTTCAAGCCTCTTCAAGACTTGCTTCACATCTTTTATTATTATTTGTTTGTTTTAAAATAAAGTCGAGTTAAATGAAATTTTCCATCTTCTCAATTGCAATTAATACGATCCCACATGATTCATATATAATTATAAATCATGAGTGACAACCTCACGAATAAAAAAACACAATAGACAATTATCGGAAATGAACTCATTCCTATCGAATTCATGACCTCTTTGAAAACTATCATAATAATGACCAAGAGGCGAAGTTATGAACCGGAATTTTAGTGTTTGATCCACAATAGCTAACAGTTCGCTCCATTATGAACGTATTGTCCCTTCCTTGTTTTATTTCTATTGCTTTAGTTTTCTTATTTCCAGAACACTGACTCAGAAAACCTACACACATGTGTCCCTATCGTTTCCACTTCATGGGCCATAAAGTATCCTCCACGGTTCATTGGTTCTATTCCTTCCAGTAGGTGAACCAGACCACCAATTACTGGGGAAGATTTTCGGTTTTCCAGCCGTCGTGGATATTGGGATGACCATTACTTTGTGCATTAATATTATTTATCTCCAAAAATTTGATAAACTAAAATGGAAGAAGGGGGAGGGTTATTGTAAAATAGACTGTATTTAGTCGGCAAAAACTCGATAATGAGGCGGTGGAATTTCTCTAGACTTTCTCTGATGTCAAAATGATCTAAATTTTGCGTTTATCAAGATTTCCAAAAACTTTGAAAAAAATAAAAAACACGAATATCTGAACATACTTTTTTGGGAACATCAAAGACAATATTAGACTTTGGTCGAATTGTCCAATTGGAGCCTCCGTCCGGAAGCAGCAATGGCGATTTGCTTTGAATAAAACATTAGTAATTCAAATCGAGTCTCACCTTTCGCAGACAGCCAACGAAATTGGTAATTCCTTTGGCGCCTTGCAACGCTTTTGGATCAGCACCACCACCCACTAATAGTTGTTTACTCGGCAGTCGTGTGAAGGAACCAGCTGTGTGAGCGTGTTCGGCGTAAATACTGTCCACGATCGCTGATAACTGTGAACAGAAAGGTGGAACAACATTTTTAATTCATGCAGAACAAAAGATCCGATCATTTTGTTATTGATGGTATCAAATGAAATGAGATGAGCTCTCATCAGCAGTCTCTTGAGATCAAATGGGAATGTTATGGAACTCAATTAGAGATTAATATTTTCAGTGTTTTAATTTTCCATCTAAATTGGGTATACAAATTTTTTTAAAATCTTACGTACTGAGCATTGTGCAAATTACGCTTTGCGACTTGTACGTGGTTTTCAAAATATTCCCTTCCATGGATAAATTATCGAATTTGCCAAAAAAAAGGATGATGGTGTTCTAATAGGGATGAAAAAAATCCTACATTTTTTAGATTCGCCAAAATGATTTCGATTTTATTGTTTGGTTATAATGAAAATGTTGCAAACATTTTTCGATACAAGTGAAAAAAAAAATAGTTTCTAACGAGTGCGGAGGTTAAAATCGAAGCCAGAGGCGAAAGTGGCAGATACATGAGTTGGAAACTGCTTTTTTTCATGTGTATCGAACAATATTTTTCATCACGCTGTGTCGGAAAATTAACTTTTCAGTCACTCTCCGCTTCGCGTTGAGTGACTAAAAAGTACTTTTTCGACACATTGTGATGAAAAATTATGTTCGTAACTTGTGAAAAAAGTGGTTTTTGACTCGTGGGATTATATCACGAGCCGAAGGCGAGTGATATAAACCTCCCGCTCGCCAAAAACCATTTTTTTTCACTTGTTACGCGTCGAGTGACTGAAAAGTGCTTTTTCGACACATCGAGATGAAAAATATTGTTCGAAACACGTGAAAAAAGTGGTTTTTGACTGGTTGGATTATATCACTCGCCTTCGGCTCGACTCGCCTTCGACGGAAAAGTTACTTTTCCGTCACTCTCCGCTTCGCGTCGAGTGAGTGAAAAGTACTTTTTCGACACATTGTGATGAAAAATTATGTTCGTAACTCGTGAAAAAAGTGGTTTTTGACTCGTGGGATTATATCACTCGCCTTCGGTTCGTGCTATAAACCTCCCGCTCGCCAAAAACTATTTTTTTTCACTTGTTACGAAATATACTATTTCATCACGCTGTGTCGGAAAAGTAACTTTTCAGTCACTCTCCACTTCGCATCGAGTGACTGAAAAGTGCTTTTTCGACACATTGAGATGAAAAATATTGTTCGAAACACGTGAAAAAAGTGGTTTTTGACTGGTAGGATTATATCACTCGCCTTCGGCTCGTGATATAAATCACCCACTCGCCGAAAACCATTTTTTTTCACTTGTTATGAAGTATACTATTGAAAGAAATGGCACTTTTTTTCACTTGTCTCGCAAAACAATATAAGAACGTTTTGCGTTGATTTGTTGTAGCTTTTACGAAACTTTGAATTGTATACAACTGAAGAGTTACTTCAACAACAATTCAAATCTTACTTTAGAGTTTAAAAAAAGAAAAAACTCTTCAAAGTGAAACAGAAATCTTTTGAATGCACTCCGCCGATCTGGAATTATTCATAATTAGGAAAGTTCGAAATAAATCTTAAGAGTGAAGGTTCGCCAAAACTAGATTGAAAATTAAATTCATCTCACACAGTAAATGCAGAATACTTTTAATTTAATGTTTTCAAACCCTCAAAATACTTCTTAAAACAAATGAAATGAGATTGAAGTTATTCAGTCTGAGAGGTTAAACATCTTCAAGGGATATACAGTAGAAATGCGCATTTCTATTGTCTATAGACGGGAGAAGTTGAATATTACTTGAATGAAAGTGATCTCAAGGAGATAAGGTAATAAGGTGGAGTTTTATAGTATACAAGTGGTTCTAAGAGTATTCGTAACGAACTTTCCAGTGGAGAGGTAAGATCTTTGGTAGATTTTATTAGACGCCCGTTGAGTAACAGCGATAATGCGGTAAAGAGTACTCTCTGCATTGCAGGCTTTTATTTGCGGGGAGAAAAACATCTCAATGATGAATTTAAGGGGTGGGAAAATAACTTGAAATGGCCACTTGGGGAACAGCTTTCTTATGTCAATACTTCCCATTTTTCCTTTGTTTACCATGCTATTTTTTATCGTCGAATTCAGTTTTATCAAATTGTTGAAGTTTATCTGGGTCATTTTCAAACCAGAAGCCATTATTCATTACAAATCAGTTACAATATCGATTATCAAATCATTTAAATAAGAAATCGCTACAAT
>JAPYZM010000929.1:0-30338 GCA_030522845.1 Psyttalia concolor
CGTTTTTGTGGTTCTGATTCTGATCACCAAGAAGCTTTTTAGTGGGTTCTCATTGGGAGAATTTTATGTTTCCGTTAAAGTGTCCATTTTGCCCCGCTCACCCCTACAGGAACTAAAGTACTTAGGTTTCTAGATAATAAACGTTATTTGCTAAAAAAAACTGTACGTTTTCATACTTGCTGCTTATTTGTATAAAATAATTGAGGTAGTATCCAACACCCCGGAGTGTCACATAATTTTTATCGAATTATCCTGCCTAGGTGTCTTTTGAAAACCCCCATTTAACTCCCAAATCAGCGATCACCAAAACAAATCATTTTTTCTTCAAAATAAAATTTCCCCAGTGAATCATCCTAAAGTATTTTCATCCACCGCACGTGGTACACCGCCACCGTCACTTGAGCTCTCTCACCTGGCATGTTTCACGTGTCCCGGCGAGTCGGCGATAATCCATGGCAGCATAACGATGGCCACCATTGAGCTCCACACCCCATAAAGTACAAATTTCCCATAATACCTGAACCTATCACGGCTCTCGAATCCACACGAAATCACGAGAACAATAACCGGCAGTAGATAAACGAAGAGTTCCATTTTTCGTAGCCGTTCATCCGACAACTGTCTCCCGTATTCCGAAGTCGTCCGTAATCTCGATATCCCCCCAGTCACGGATTGGCAAAAATTCCGAACTTCGACCCCAAAGCACGACTTCCCAGCGCAGAGATGAATATGATTCGTGGCCTCTATCGCATATATTATTATCGGCGATAATCACATCATGGAAATTCCCGGGATCGACAAGCGATTATTTGGTGAGGAAGAAGGCACTAGGGGAGGGAGGCAGTAAGACAACGAACTACAGCCGGACGAAATTCGATTATCGAGGAACGACTGGGTACGACTGTTTGGCTCTGAAACGAGAGCACAACAGAGAGGCGGATCGAAATAATCCCACTGGTGGAAGGGGCAACAACACAACAGCCGACCATGATTAGCCCCCGGAAATCAATCATCAATTGATAACTGAGTTGTAATCAAAAACTATCGACGAGTTGTTTCGCTTTTTAGGCTGCACAACGACAACTTCTCGACGCACAACTGCTCCAACGGATGATTCACTACTAGCGACCAATGAAACAACCCACACACATGAACACTCTCCCATGCTCGACGACAACGTTCGTTGGGGAGTGGGGCTATGGCATATGATTCAGCTATCGATTGGTCGTCTTCTTCGTTCTACGAATGAGGTGAACAAAGAAATCCCTGGGATTTGTCATCACAAATTCTTTGTCAGCTGTTTATTCACAAGTGGGGGCGAGGATTGGGAATTGTTTGGATGTAGAGTCGCAAGAATCCGGGTTGTGAATGCTGGGTGACACGCTGGGGGCCTATTGTGGACACTTGGGAATGTAATCCGTGAACGAATATTTGCTATTCCCTTAAGAACGCTGATTCATTAGACACTTCCCCATACGAATATGATTCATACATATTGGAAATGGGGTGATATGAATTTATAAAACTGTAGAAAGGTGAGAGCTTTTCGTTACCTTATTCTTTGTAACTCAACACTCGGAAGACACATCCGTATTATACTTAGTACCTACTACTACACTCGGAAGACACATCCGTATTATACTTAGAGGAACTAAATATCTTACGAAGAACCAAAATACTGTTGTATAACCACTACACATTTTAAACAAAATATTATTCTTATCTTGTGAGATCGAAATCTACAAATTATCCATTATAAATAGTTCTAGAAAGTACTCTTTCATCCTTGCAACTAAATACATAGATAAATACTTTTAACGTAGTGCGTAATCTGTAGAACCTAATCCATAGGAAACCGTTTGTAATCACTAGTAAAGCGGGTAAAATTTGAGTTGAGCTAGAAACAAAGGAGGTACTGAGACATGAAGGGAGGAGACAACAGTTTCGACATCCCCTAGTGACGGAGGACCCACAACACGGATCACACAGGGTCGGAGGACAATGAGGCATTCGGGCCTTGACCGTCGAACCGGGCACACTTCTTGACTACCTCCAACTATTATTTACTTTCCGCATAATTCTTGTCGAGTGATCTTTACTTGTGTAAATCATAAGGTATTAAAGATTATTAAATCAATTCACATTTGATGGACTCGTAAAAATTCATTTACTACACTAGAAACATCTAAATATTGTGAATATGCATCCCAAGCAAATAGCGTCAAATGTTCCCTGAACCTTTGGGCCTTCAGCCCTCCAATATAACGATTACCCCCACTCCTCTCAAAAACCTCCCTCCCAAGACATCCCTCAATTTCCTCATTTTTAGTCAGTCTAGAAACTCTCATTACATGAGACACATGACGCTCTGACAAGTACCTCGTTCCTTCGAAATAATCTCCAGTTGTAATGATTTGAGTGCCTTTCACGAATAAAGAAATATTGAACTTATTCGTTATTACAATCATTGAAATACAACAATACCATAGATCTTTCGTTACATGCATTGCAAGGCTGAGCGAAAACACTGCACCCTATTTACCCTGAAAAATTATGCCATAAATATCATGCCTCATTCTGCTCAGAATTTTCAATGGTAAAAGTGTTCGTTGTCCCGAAGCATAAACATTCAGAGAGAAATATGAGATTAATTTTTACTTTGTATTTATTTCAAGAAAACCCGACAATCGACGGATGTGTAATCTTCGTTGATAGATTTTTCATTTCGTTAATCTTACGATTTTCCTCTGTGAATAAAATTCTTGGAATAGGATTTGTTTAGATAATGAAAGAGATGACATGTATCTTTCAGAAACCGGCAAAGATTATCGATTTTTTTAATTGGAAAAGTTTATAATAGATATTCAATTGTTTTTGGTGTAACATAGATTAGAAGCTTTCCATCTTTAGGATACATCGTATGGGAATGAGATTCGTGTGGGAAAATAAAATTGCCGAACGAAAGATTTTCCCTCACGAATTTGAAATTTCCAAACGAAAGTGATCAACAAATCTTTTGTTCGTTCACAGATTACGTTGCATCCACGGAAAACGTTTCCCAGGCATCGAGAATAGACCTCCTGGGGTGTCGTTTTGTGGTCTTTGGGAGACACTCGGGACTCGTGGCAATGATAATGAGAGTATTAAGTCAGTAATTTAGAGTTTGATTGAAAATTCTCGGGAAATTGGGCAACAGATGCAGCTGAATGCTCAATAGGGAATGCTAATCAGTGAAATCGTGGTGGTACTGGGTTCGTGGGCTGGATTATATTAACTGGGTAATAAATTTTCAGCATTTATTTCCAATATATTGTTTGGTCATTAAACAAACGAAAGTCAGATTATCCGATCATATCCAGATTCCAGAGTCATCGGATCAGATCATCAAATCATCCGGTTCAAGGAATATTCATTTAACGACCTGACTTCTTTCCTCGTTTATAAATAAATTGGTAATGGGAATCATTGAGCTTTCCATCCTAAAAATTCAATGTCAGATGTTTATTTACAAGTAAGTGGTAAGAAATTGTAGAATATTTTGATTATTGTAATGGGTACTCAGAAGAATCGGGCCCTCGAATGCTGGTTGACACGCTGTGGACCCGCCTCGTGACTCTCATGCCGGAAAGGGGGCTCACTGCAACAATAAAAACTCAATTGAGTCGAGAGTTTCGGTATTCATCGTTCACTGTTGGACGTTCTTTGAAAATTTGGCGTCATTCTATCTGGCGTCAATGACGCCCAACAAACGGATAAATGCTAACCGGGATTCAAAGCGGGTTTCATTCTCAGTCGCAAGGTTATCATAAAAAATTATGATCTTGGTGTCAAACGAAAGGACATAATATCTAAAATGTCGACAATTAGGTTTCCACAGTGTTTTGTGGTCATAGGAGTGATCAGTTGTGTTTGTTTCGGGACTGTAATTCGGTGGCCATATTGGCGAATTTTTACGTAGTTTAGAGGAAAATCGGCGGCCATATATGTCGATTATTATGGTCTAATCATCAGTATATCCCCCTGATACCTAATTGGCGGCATATGAGATATAACCTTTCACCTGACCCCAACATCATAATTTTTTATGTGCGTTAGCGGCTATAATAAGTGCCCCCGTAAACGGCCGTAATGAGAAGGGCTTCTGAAGAGTTCTGGGGAATCTAGGCATAAAGGTAAAGGAATCTAGCAGGCCGGGCGTTAATCAGTTTGAAGAATTCAGCCGTTGATTAAAACAACGCACCATCCGGTGACGTTCTCAGCGGCGTCACAGGCATTTATCAATTCACTGAATGCATTGCCCTCGCCGCAATTTTGAAGCCTCGGGCGGCCCTCAACGCAGACGAAGTACCGTTGACAATCGTTCGGGCTTCTGAAGAATCGTGTCTCAGCGGAGTACCGAGCGTCTTCGGCGTGAGGGCATGTGAATCCCAGGAAAGCTGCAATTTCCATTAACCTGAGGAGTTGTTCATCTCACTGATATATTTGAACATATGGAACATACCTTCGGCGTCGCAGTCCGGCACCTGATCTGGCCAGTCGCAGCGATAAGAGTCTGGATTAAATGCCAGACCCTCGGGGCAGTCGAATGTGTAGCCTTTACCGTCCGCGCAATTCATGAACTGGCCGCAATTCTGACGATCGCCGATTTTAAAGTAACCGTATTGGTGGGGACAATCCTCAGTGGGTTGAGCTGGTTCTAAATAATCAATAGCAAATGAATGAGGTTGGGTGGTGACACAGGGCAATGAATTAATTTTTTAATACTATATTTAATTAAAGATACTAATTTTATTCTTATTTCTAAGGTTAAGGGGCTTCGCCCTCTTCCCGCTGCGCTCGCTGACCCCTGGTTCCTAGCGGAAAAGTAAAAGACAAGACTGGTTTAGTGACCCTTCCAGTTAGTTAATTCAATCCTAGAAGACTCTCATTTTAGAGTGATCTTTCGAGTGAGTTAATTCGTAGAGGATTGTAATAGAGCTCTATCGGGTTACGCCTCTATAGCGCAAGTAAATTCTAACTTTTTCAAATTCAGCACACAGTTTTTCACCTGCAAATTTGCACTACACACTTCACTGCTGACCCAGGTCCGTTTACATTTGTATTAAAGTAAATTAGTATATTGTGCAACTAGTGCGTAAAGTAGCACTTTTTCGCACGAGTGCTAGGCGATCACACGAGGTGAAAATGGCGATACGCACGTGTTGCACATCTAATTTTTTGCAATACCTGCCAAAATTCGCTTTGAGGGCAAAGTGGTTTTTTTGTGTGCGGAGTGGGGAAAAGTCAAGATCGTGTGTAAAGTGAAATTCGGGTGCGTAAAGCGAAGCTTTACGCACGATTTCTGACTTTTAAGCACACTGTGCGGAAAAGTACCACTTTATGCACGAAAACCGGTATCAAAAAGTGAACTTTTTGGGCAGGTATTGCAAAAAACTTTTTGAGTGTCTTTCCCTTTCAATTATGAAGGTTTTTAGTATTATTATTGTCATTGTGCAAATTTTTGGATCAGTTAGCAATTGGCATTTCCTTGAAACCTACAGTATTGAATACGACATTCAAATTCATTTACCTCAGCGAGGTAAGCGGCAGTTAATTAATGATGGCTTCATATACTCGATTGTTTATCTATTGTATTGTGATTTTTTGTCAATTAATGTATATTTTCATCATTTCGGATTTTTCAAAATTACTTTTCCCTCTATTTTTTATGTTAAGACCTGGGTCTAGATTAAATTGTGATAGGTGATTTTATTTTGGGTGAAATTGTCGGTTGTTGTGAAAAAGTTTATAGGGATTTTGTATATTGAAATTATATTGAGGGGTATAGACATGGAATCGCCCCATCGAACGCCCCTCAGGGGTCCTCCCTATAAATGGAACCGCCGTTCTCATGCAACAACCACCCTATCTATAGCATGTTTAGTAGGACGGATTTCTAAAATAAATCAATTGTCATTGTGATAATGGTTTTGGAAAATGACTTTTGAGATATCTTGAAATGTCTGTGGAACATCCAATGACAGTAAAATCTTGCAAGAACTTTACTTAATTAGGCGACATTCTTCCATTTTGTTTCACTATCATCCGACACTGAAAACAATTTATTCATTCCAGCCTCGTATTTCAAAGCGCCTTGTATTCAGGGTTACGAATTAGGAAGTAGTGTATGAATTCAATCATATTCAATCCCGGACAATGAGTCGTTAGGGCGATTGTTTCGAACTGTGGGTATATCATCTGTAGCGGTTATTTTCCTCAACCTGTTGACCAACCTTCAAAAATTGCCCAATCAACAGTTGATGAAAACACAATTATTAAACTCCATTCAACTCTCAATTTCGAAATTGGAATTTTTCTCAAAATACTATTTTTGTCTCAGTCTACAAAAAACTATTGCTAACTTACGGAGATTGGGACGCCCATCGCAGTTAACATCGATGGGATATCCGCATGGATAATTAAATTTGGCTTCTGGATTGAAGACCAGGCCCTCCGGACACAATTTCTCCTCACCAACTCCCTCGATACACTCGATATACGCATCGCACTGGGACGCAACTGGAAATCGTCCAGTCTTCTCCGGACAAGAGGCCGTCGATTGTCTCTCATGATGATCAATCTGATTGTGCTGACCAAAGGGTCTCTGACTCTGCTGAGGCTGGCCAAATTGTCGTTGATTTTGATTGACTCGGCTCTGGCTATTCTGATTGAAACTCTGGCGTGGCCGTTGGAATTGTCCATTGCCTGCAAGGAAAGCTCTGTTTATACCGCTGGTAGTTCATGATTGATAAGCAGAGCAGACACCGGATGCGTAGCACGCGGCGACTAATTTACCGGAGCTCTTGTGACACTCACAACAAATTAGTCACGATTAATTTAGTCTCAGGGTCAACCTGATGATGGCCGAGTGAACGAGGAGAAATGACCAATGAGTGGAAAAAACGTAATCAGTGGATATAAATATTGCCTTTTTTAAAAAAAGCATGTAACTTTTTTTGTTAGATTTTTTCGTGGCATAGCTAAGCTATAGATATATATATATATATAATATATGATATAACATATATGCAATATAATATATACATGTTAATATATAAACCAGTTTTTTCGGCGTCGGGTAGGGGAGTGTGTTCCACATTTTCTACGTTAGGATAGTAAGATTAATGGATAATGGATGGAAAGGATCTTGAATAGGTGGCGATTCCTTCTCAATATATCTAGTCCACAATTAACGGAAGAAAAAATCAGATATTAAAATAAAATCAGATATTAAATATCAGATAATCAGTCGGTGCTCTTCTCATCTGAGTTATCCGACTATATACTGCTTTCCATATCATAAGGCGTAAAATCTACCCGAAATTTCAAGAATCATGCTCATTATCAAATTCTTCAGTTTAATCATCTCCTAAGGATTCCAGTGGAGGTTTAATAATTACAGGTGTCGTCTAGAGTATAATGACTATGGTGCCCTTCTCCTCAGATAAAAGTCTTCAAAGATTTTTCATCTTTCTCAAATTCATGATTTTCTTATGTGAAATAATTCGTAATAATTTTCAATGTTGATTATTCTTGGCGTGACAATCTATGATTCTCTCCTCTTAATAATTCAAATTTTCTACTCGTAAGAAAATGTATTTTTTACAAAAATAATTTTTTGTTCTCAATGTACCAGCCGCGTCTTTGCCACTAACCATAGATAATGGTGAAAAATCACCGGTTGCCTTCATTTTCGGGGGAAACAAATTTCGGAAGTCTTATCTTACCTGTTTACCAAAAAAAGAGATGACAAAATTTACCGAGTCATAACGAGTTCTTCGGGTATTATAGACGAGCCATTAGCATACTCGCGCGATGAATATTTTATTATCTTGTATATGGCATCATCATTCCGCGGATTCTGCTGTGTTCGTGAGCGCACGGAATGGGGGAAAGTCAAAATTACCATCACGAAAGTTATGTAATTGAACGGAGGACACCTGGACCCAGTTCCAAGAGAATTAAAATGTCGTGCAGCTCGTCGTTATTATCTGGTATTATCCTCTCACTACCGCAGCGAATTTATTGAACAGCTCAATTAGAATTATTCAGGAAAATGTAACGTTAATCTCAACTGATTAGCTAGTCGGCTTCTACTGCACTGATATTACTGATATTACTTTTTGATAACAATGAGGATATATCAGGACATAAAATGGGAATGGAGTGTGTGTGTACGTACAGACGGTGGCTACGAAAATAGCAACAGCCAGAAAAGATAATGTCACTAGTTGCGACATCGTCGGAATTGTATGGTCTCTTGATGATAAACTGACCACGTCTCGCGAGTTTAAATGACGAACTACAGAAGACACCTGATCCTTTCGGTGGCTTTTATCACCTTCAACGGCGGAAAGTGAGAGTTTCTGGTGAGGCTTCTTCGGCGAGTCTTGGAGTAGGGGCAAGTGAGGATGATACATTGGCAGTGAAAATTCCAGAATAACAAGGTATGGTGTTTTTACGTAAAAAATCGACCCCTCCATTCTCATTCTGCCGACCTTATGAGAAATTCTTCAATGACTTGAACGGTTGAGAATTGTTCATTGGGAGTAATTCGAACTGGTGGAGTGGAAATGGTTAAAGTGTATGTCGAAATGTACTTACGGTTTTTTTTATTATTTGTACTTACGCTGGTAGGAATCTCCTAGAATTTGTGTGTCTAGATGAGAGGTCATTTTAGGTCAGTTGACATTTTCCTTTGCACTGAGGGAAAAAGAAATTGCCAATTAAATATTCTTCTAACAAGAATTTAAATACAATTTTATTCCGCAAAATTATATTTAGTTCTCACTATTCGCTCCGCCAGGTTGAGGAAGCTGTGCTCAACGCAGTGTACAACGGGCTCAAGTTGAAGGTCATTCTCCGGATCATGGGGAAGCGGCTAGAGATACTTAGGATAGCTAAGTGTGACTCGGTGGATATTTCTGCATCAATCGTTGAGCATTGTTCCTTGAAATTTTTTTTACCAAATGATTGGGATTCCATTTGTCAGTGTCTCTGCTCTTATTTTTTTATCATTAGACCTTTCAAACAAACAATATTTTCTAGAACAATTATTTTTAGTAAAAAAGCTCGAATTAAATACGAAATACAGGTAATAAATAATACAATACATTAATACGAATTAATACAAACAAAAATTTGTTTGGTTTGGACTTGAAAATCTGAAATATGAGCAATCACAAGAATGATTTTTCTCTTAATGCCTTAGAATTCTTATCACAGTACCACTATCACTTTATTCAAGAATTTGTTTCTTATCTGGGATAATGGCAATGAAAAAAACCACGGCTTCTTATTTCCCATGAACCGAACATCTTTCAAAAGCCAACCGGAGTGACTCCCTCGCTTGTCCAGCAACTAAAAACTTGTTAAAAACGCTAAATAAATTTTGCGACAAATATTTAACATCAAAATTGGTGCTAAAACTATTCGACGGACTAAAAAACTCCGAATATGTTAAATACATTAAAAATATTTCTAAATAAGAAAAATTCGAAGCTTCACATATAAAATATTAATGTACAAACAAACAAAGTAACCCAAAACATGCCCCCCCCCTTCCTTGCGCCCCGCTGAGAAATATTTTTTACAAAATCAGTCGTTGAATTGTCAGTCCCACAATTTATGATTATCATTAATTTTTAGATTTGTCATTTTTCTATTTCAAACAGGACTTCCTTAACAAAAATTTTTTCATTCCCCCAATATGATGCCACGGTTATATCAATATTTCTAGATTTAGTGATGGGGGCTAACGACTTAGATCAAGAAATTTGAATGAAACACAGGAAAGCGGGTTTGGTTGTTATGTACTCGAGAAGATGAATAAAATGTCAAGGCTCGGATTCTGCGCCTCGAGGCCTCGTGTGTCCCGCGGATTGCGCAATCCTTGGTTGATTAAAGAAAGCAGAATCCCTCGAAATACACCTAACAACGAATTGAACAATTCTATTAGTTCATGTTTCCTGCATCTCTTGTGAGCTCTGACGACACCCGCTCCAGTTTCACGAAGCAAATCATTCAACGGATGATTACTTCTCCTTATATCGATTTCTTTCTAATCTGAGAATTGAGGTCGCATAATCATCAAGTCACCCCAGAGACATCAATAATGTCAAATGTCACGAGTGAAAAATGCGGAAATGAAGGATTCCAGATAGCGGCCATTGAAATTTCAAAACACTTTCGAAATTTGGTCATTGTTGATAAAATAGAAAAAAAACTCACTCGTCAGATATTTCTTCAAGTGCGAGTAGATAATGCAGAGATCTCTGCTGCAGATTTCTACCTGACCCAACGAGGAAGAGAAACGAGAGAACTCGAGAAATGATTTCTCGCTATCTCCCCCTCGTAAAAGTAAAAATCTTATAATTGCGCAATAAATATTAATTCCTAAACTTGAAATTAATCATTTTTAGCTTTCCCAAGTGATTTTACATTATTTTCATTTTACCCGCCCACTATATGTTAAAAAAATATGTTTAAAAAAATGAATTATAATGAATGAATTATGATGAATGAGTTATTAATAAACGATAAATTTTTAAATTATAAAAATGCATTCGTGAGCAATCCTAAATCATTCCCAAACGATCTAAATTGGTTTCATTGGGGAATTGATTATTCACGTTCTAATCATACGTCCGCATTTTACGTCTCCGCTGAATCAACTCGAAATAATCTCAATTATCTAAAAACGTAACTACAATGTTTATTGTACACAAAATATACAAAACTTGATTTAAATTTGTACATAACATCAATGAGACACAAAAAGACAAAATTCCAACTCACAGATTCGGTCAGGTTCTCACTTTGGGGGATCATAAAACTACTATAAACAAAAAAAATATCACAAGGGTTAAGGTTCTTCAACTGTACGAGATAATATGCAGTAATGTACTGTCAATCCCCGGCTGCTTCAACTGGATCGATTTTATTACTAAAGGCGTACGCCAAATCTCGAAATACGAGGTATGATTAATCGATCATTTCACGTTTATCGATGAATGCATCTCAATCATTCATTCTGTCGTGATCGACAGCCAGAACAAAAAAGAAACCAAAAATTTGTAAGGAAGATCTTAAAAGCTTTCATCGAGTGCGCTTTATTGTACTAGTCCTTATGTACAAAGGAGAAACATTGAATGTCCCGAATGAGCTCTTAAATGAGCTCTCGAATGAGAATCGATTATCTACAAATCGATTATTTCCTTGACTAAGAACAAAACGCGGTTAGTGCGCAATACCTGTTTAGAACACTATTCATTGTTTTTTCTTTTTTGCTATTGCTGTCGATCATGGAAATTTATTATCGATTATTCACGACTCAATTAGTCGTAACAGGTCAAGCATAACAGAAGGCCGTAGCGAAGCGGTGAAATGCACTTCGACTCAACCTCTAGATTTGTTTTCGAGAAGTAACTATGATGTTCCATCATTTCTGGATTTACCTTTGCCCTGCGAGCTAGGGTCAGTAAGCGAGAAATTGACAGTAGTACAGTCAAATAATAACAAGAAGAAAAAACAATTAGTGAAACCAATAGGAATGACGAAAATATCTAAACACTAATAATAATTAAGCGTATACGTCTTAACAGCTACGACAACTGCTTTGATTCTCAGACTTCTGGGAAGAGTCACTTCGAAGCTGTTCATTTACTCCTCGTATTAACTTAAAGCACACGAGTGTCAGCCCAACACACATGACTATCAGCATGTCGAGCACGTGCACACCATGATCTTCATCAATGAGAGATGTATATCATCGTTACTGTTGAAATTGACATACTTCTTTGGAGAAAGAGTGCTGACTCTCTTCAGAGAATCGAGTGATCGACGAGGGTACTGGATTTGCCACGAAAATTGCCAGTAATCGAGGCGTCTCCAACTGGTCTGGCAGTTGGATCATCTTCAGACACTTCTGAACAGGTGATCTCTCCATTCCTATCAACAATTATCGACGAACGATGCACTCGAGCCACTGTTTATCTCAGCGTAGTCTTGGCGAGAGGCTGAACAGAGTTTACTTGAGAAGTCTGCTTCGCGTTTTCTGGGATTAGATGTATTCAATATCAATTAGTCAATTATATATTATATATTTTTTATATATTTTTTATATTAAATTGACGCTTTTGATACATAAAATTTTTATAAATATATAAATTAATATATATTTCATATTGTTTTCGTACGGATTTTATGTACATATATATATATTTTTAAGAGGTATAGTGAATTGGCCCAAATTCTCCAGATTTTGTATCTATTTTTCCCTCTGGGGCTGGCATATAAAACGGGGAATCCCCTGAATTGTGGAAGGGACTATATACGTTATTTCAAATCCGTCCCAGACTAACCTCAAAATTTCTTACTTTTTGCACAAATAAAATGACTGGCCAATATTCTAAGTCATAAACAATCCCAATTTGGGTATCTTTGGCTTCCAAAGCTCACCAACGCCTGCCATTGAGAAATTTAATTGAAAATTAGAACAAAAAAAAAATTCTCACCCTCTCCCGGGAAGCTCCATCATATCGACAACAATATTATCGACATAGAGTTTGTCGTTGCACCAGAAGAAGCAGAGGGACCGAGGTTGCAGGACGTCCATGTCGTAGGCCCAAGCCAACTCGACCCGACGTATTTTCCCGAGATCATTACCAGCTCCTCCTGGATGCGCGACAACTATTCTACGAGTTGTACCATGCTCCAATTTCATGTATCCACTGAAATGAAATATCGCGTGTAGATACATTGTGAGATCATGGCCTGCATTGTACAGTTTTAATGATTAATTAAATTAGGGGGATAAACTTACTTTGGCGTCAGATCCATATTTCTGATGACACCATTGTCAGCGTGCAGAGACACCTTCATGAATCCCTGAACCCAACTCTCAGCTGTGGGGGGGCGGGCAAGATTAATGGTAATCCTATAATGCCTTCCTGAAATTATCAAAAAAGTGGACATCTAATTAAAATGATTATTTTATAATTAGAGAATGGATGGCAAAATAAGCTCTGAAAAAAATATGAGAATTATCACTTCTCCGACAATTATCAATTTATAATTTATTTTTTAGAAGGTCCGGCCTGTTCGATTTTCTGAATTTTTGTCCCTAGACTTCTCAGAATTTTTCTGAATGGTAACTGATAATAGCCGTTTACGGGGTTACTATTTGCGTTCAAAAACAGGGATGGAAAATTATGATCTTCCAGTCAAATGAAAGATCACAACATCTCGTCCGTCGGCAATTAGGTTTTACGGAGAAATACTGATGATTAGAATATAATAATGTCCGACGAAACACGGCTAAAGTTTCCAATATGGCGATCGAATTTGCTTCACGTAACAAATACAAATGGTAATTCCTACGAAAACAACATCCAGTGAAAACCTAATTGCCGGCAGTTCAGATTGTCTGACTTTTCGTTTGACCCTAAGACAATAATTTTTCATGCCTGTTTTCGGCCGTAATTAGTAACCCCGTAAACGGCTGTAATGACGCTGGAATGTGAGAAGTTCTTGGGGAATCCAGGGAGAACCATACAAAACAAAAACTTGATCAATGAAGACTTCATAATTTCCAGAAACTGTTAAACTCACGGCAATAAGGATCCTCCTTTCCCGTCGAGAAGAAGAACTTGGATCCCAGCAGAGCCGAGGCGTCCTGGCCCATAGAAATCCTCTTCACCAGGGCCGGACTGTTGTCAGCGTGATATCCCATTATTCCACAGCTCAAACTGCTGTTACTCTTGCAGGAAAAACACTCGCCCCTGAGGAAACGCGCATAATCGGTGCACTCGTGGGCTACGTACTGGCACTTTGAGTTTATACTCTCGATGAAGAGCTTGATGGCCCGTACGTGATTGCACGCAACGAGAACACGCGACGCCTCCTCCAGGCCCTCGCGGATGAGGGTCAGTGGTAGAGATGGGGTTGTTTCACTCAGGTCTGTACATCCAGGCTGCTCTTTACCGTTGTTTGGGTAAAAGTCTAGGTGTCCACACGGTTGACTCATACCGTAACCAGGAAGCCCTTAAAATAATTTGCGATTTTTAGAAGGTGATGAAAATGATGTTCCCAATTCTCCTGTATCACGAGATTATTTATCTGTGTGTGCCAAATTCACTGGGTGAGAGCGAAATTTTGAATTTACCTAGGAAGAAGATGTTCTTGCCGTCAGTATGAATGACATCGACGAGTTGGGCATCAGTCCAATCTAAGCGCAGATGACTGGGCATACCCTGGAAGTAGGGTTCGGCAGGATCTAAACCGGTGATCCTGCCAATTTGTCCCTCCAATTTTTCGCCAGCATAACCCGCTGTGTGGGCGCCTAAACTGTGGCCTATCAGGTGGACATCGCTCGTGTCAAGGCCGTAATTCGTCTGTACAGTAACGAATAAATAATAATTTTTTATGGATTTAAAAATGAGAGATGGAGCTGAATTATCATGGATGGGGACAAAAATCTAAATTTTATAAAAAATACAATTTTCTTATATTATCCCGAGAGTATCTCGCGATGGATCTAGAGAATCCAATAGAATTCGTTTTTCCGAAATCTCTTGAACATGGTTTGGCAAGATTGTACGCAGAGAGACTAATTCAGTAGAAATTACCGTTCCGTTAAATAATCGCGTAGTATTTTGGCCTCTCGGGGATAATTAACGTACTGCTGCAGTATAATTTATTGACTGCTTACAGAAAGGTAATGCCGGGTGCGATAACAATTATTCCACTGGTCGGCAATATTTGTTGACTCCTCAATCAATGGTTCCTACAGGTATGTATAATTTTTATCGACTGCTTAATAAAAGTTAATCAACTTTCCGCGAAAAGTTCTCCAACTGCCTAGTAAAATTTACCTACCCTTCACTAAAATTGTTCAGACGCGTACATAATTTTTGTTCAAGATAGTGAATTTTCATATGCGGTTGGTTAATTTTGGAATTTGGGGACTTGAAAGAGATTTTTTGCTGACCAAATGGGGGGCGAAAATTCCATGAAAAATCTTTGAACTAAGGCGCGAAAAGTGAACCTTATAAATAACGATGGCCACATATAACTACACCCACAGTTGGTTGATTTGATAATTAGATTTTCGGAGAAATTACTCCAACTTTACGGTCATAAACTACTACAAGGCACGTTACATTGTGACAACAAATAAATATCCAATCACATCAACGACAATCACATCGTGGGGTATATTCCACTTTATCAAGTCGTGGACATAATCAACCAGAAACAGGTACTGTGGAAATATTTTTCCGATATTTCATCGCTGCGGGAATTCATAACACACATCACTTGCCCAAATTTTAAATTTTGACTTTTTCCCGAACGTCGAAAATTATACTCGTTTACCAAACGTACTGTTGACTTTTACTGAAAATTTCTCTCCAATTCTCTTATACAGTCCTCCAAAACATAGTCATATCCATATTCCGCTGGTTATCTGAAGTTCTTCGTCTTCGGAGCAGCAGTGAAATGGGAGTGGCTAGATTTTGCTCTATATATTGACCCAAACTACAGCTCGTCTGAATAATTTTTTATTATGGAACCAGGGTCTGTGAGACGTCCTGTAATATTGTCTTAGCCCCTCCCCCCCAACATCGTCAGAATCCTAATTCAAAAAGTTTTGAAATATTCTCAAAATGTCATATGAAATAGTATAATAATTCATAGTCTAAGTTGAAACTCTAACGTATCTGACAAAAAAAAATCTAAAATCCATTCGTTTGCGGGAATTTTGAAGGTTGCGAGATATTCGGCGGAATATTTCTTGGATTTTGATTTCTGATCTCGACCAATTAGACGGCGATGTTCATGATTGCGTGACATATCCCGGCAAAATGTGGTAATAATATCTATCAAATTCGTGGAGATTAATTGACAAGCTGCAGGGAAATTATCGATCCGAAATATATCAGTGAGAAACATCCGATTTGACCCTGAATGAGACCGCTCATCGGTCGAAATCAGATGGGAGAACACAATGACAAAATCGATTTTAAAATCGTTCTCTCAACATTTAAGAGTGTAAAAAAAATATCGAATTAAGACTGAAAAATTACCAAATTACATTAAAAAAAAAAAGTAAAAGACGGTTCATCAACAAGGTCGATACATTTCATTTGCATCAATCTGTTATTTTTCATTAGGTTTTATCGATGTATTCTCGATTTAAAACCTCTCCTCTCTCTTTTAGCCTACCTTCTCCTTTCTTTGCCGCTCCCTATCATCAGCGGTATCAAAGCCGTCTTACACTTAGCTGTACCCCATTCGAGCTAGGACTACATGGTAAACTATGTAAAAAACCAATCGGACAGCCGGCCGATTATGCAGTTCCCTAGTGTATTCATCTGTCGTACAGACTAGATGGAACCACTGAGCCTCTACACCATGTCTACCGTCCGCAATTTTTGTGCGAGCGAGATGTTCCCAAGCGGTCACCCATCCAAGTACTAATCCAGCTCAACGCTGCCTGACTCGCATGTCGGCCGGAGCAACACCTCAACCGCAGTTGTTTTTAGTCTGCTTAACCAAGTTTTTACAGCCTAGATTTACATATTTACAACGTTAAAAACTAGCATAAAAAAAGATTCTTCGAATATCATTTCAGTTTTGTGATCTACGGCCTTGAGAGGCTTTTGAGTTCATTTGATAATTTTTAGAATTGAGCTCACCCAACTATTTATTTTTTTTTCAGAATTTTACAATATATATTGCTTGCGTATTCTCCTCCCCCCCCCCCGGAGAAAAATAGAGTGATGAAAAAAAAACGAAATTTCGCCCGCCCAATCATTACGGCCGGCTAGCAAACGAAGATCTTGTGGACAATTCACGCATCAGTCGATATACAATTGGCGATAAGTAACATTTTTGGAATTTTCTTCCTACATGCTCGAAATTTTGAGATATCCAAATTTTCGTTAGGACCTTTTTTTATAGATCGTAGTGACATCTGCAAAAACTGTTGTAAGCAAAAATATGTCATCTCTATTTGATCCCGAAAAATTGTCAAAAAACGAAGTCGCCTGACTATTTATTTAATTAAAAAAATTGACATTATGTTTTTATTATTTAAATCTCGTGCTGCACGAGAATATTTCTTTATGTGTGTGAGATCGTAGTATCTCCCGATAAAATTCGAAAACTGTCCAAGTCCGCTCTCCTCGGCTTCGGCTGAGGAGGTCACTCACCTGAAGATGCTTCACGAGATGGGCAATCTCCAGCCCCACCAGCCTGGTATTAGCAGTGGCCTGAGTGTACAGAGGAAGACTTCCACCCGCCCAATCAACGACAATCACATTGTAGTCCCCATGTTTAAGTAATTCACTCCTCATCTCCTTCACCCAATTGCTCAAAGGCGTATCAATGAACCCATGAATAATAAATTTGGTCTTTCTCTTGGGATCGAAATTCGAGCGCTTTATCGACTTGTCCTTAGCAACCATCAACACCTGCCCCTGGAATTGCACAATTTAATTGGTTGATTTAATGCTCCATAAAACGGAAGTCCAATCTGAATGCAAAATTTTCTAGAAGTGTTAATTTCCTTTTTGTCTAATTAAATTCTCTCCGGTGAGTGGATCTCAATTAAACTCTTGAAGAATCCAGACTCCGAGAGTCTCAAGATAAGTGGTTAGGATAAGTCACTTAAGCGTAACGTGAACGTTGAAAATCACCTGAAATACCCCAGATCCTGATAAGTTAATGCACTTGTGCTGTGAATATTGCTCGTTATCAGGTATGATTTTCTATAAACTGTAGTCAACAAGTAAATTACTGCACGAAGAAAGATAATCAAATATAATCGTTCATGAGATTAAACCTGCAACTAAAATTCCTAACTAAGTCCCTCAATAATTTGTCAAATTTAAATTCAGCTAAAATTTACACCTTTTTTTAAGTAAATGATCTTAAATGCAAAAAAAATTTAAAACATTAAAAATTAAAATTAAACTATTGCTCAATTAAAAAAAAAACCGAGCACTAAAAAGCTTTATAGAATCATTGTTGAAACAACTTCCAAAGTTGTAAAGCTGAGACAACAAAAAATGAACTGATTTTTCGGCACTAAAATAATCTCAAACGAAATACGTTCAAGAATCCATAAATTCCGTGCGTTCGACATTCTCCGAATATTTTACGTGCGATATCAATAAATATCTCACCTCAATGGGATTCTCGTTGGTATAGAGAATAAATCTAGTGTTAATGACTTCCCGTGGCAGTGGAAAAACATTCAGCGGCCGATGAATGAGATGATACCAACTTCTCGTGATGTTGAGACAGCCCAAGTCGTCGTAGCATCTCGTTTCATTCTCAACTGAAATGTAAAACAAACGTTGAAAATTAATGACTTCATTGACTAGGAAAGTATTACGCAAGCCCGAGAGAGTTTAATTATTTTGTAATACGTAAATTTCGATCAGTAATTACAAGTGATATAACAGACCATCATTACCAGAATTAACAACTTGTACTTTTGATTTCTCTAATTTTTTCCCCCCTCGATCAAATTTCGTATTTAATGGGCAAAGAAATTGAAAATAATTGTAGAGCCGTTTTTAAGGCCCCCGCCACCGCCGCCGCACCGGCTGTTCGTCTAGACGATGATGTAATACTTTATCAAATGAATTAATAGTCAGTATGATATTGGATAGTTACATGGTAACCAGGGAATGTTAACTTCAATTCTGTCGCTGCGTGCCCACTGCCAGGGATCCAGAATTCCAGCAGAGCATAGAGTGGGTGTCAGTGCAACGAGTAGTAGGATCAATGCTCCCTGGATTTCCGCAAATACATCTGCTCTTGCGCCTATCCTTCTCATCCTTAAAATACAGAAAAAAAAATGAATCTAATTATTTGAGTTATCTAACATATATTTCGAATGTTCAATAATGATTCAGGTGAAGGTAAAAATTTATTTCTATAGAGAGACTGTTTCCAATTTAAGGAACTTTCCGAGGATCATCCGAGGGAAAACCCTCGTATGTTTATCACGAGAAACTGAAAAAAAATTGCAATTGTCCGTTGAGATATTTTGGATTTTACATTGAAGAAATATTGAATGAATTGGTTCAACAGATTTGTTTTGTGACATTAAAAATGAACAAATTTTTAAACTGCTAAATATATTTTCGTGACAAAAAATTATATCTCCGGGAAAAAGCCTCTCAAGTATCCCACCGGCAGTTACTTTTTCGATAATTTCTAAGAAACAATTTTGTTGACCCAAGCAAGACTTGTTCAAGAACTCTGTTGTTTTATACTCAGCATACATTTCACCACTTCACTACTGACTACTGGTATGAACCAACTACTGCAACCTTCCTGTCGTGGATTATCTAACAATTCACAGAGCAAAAGACCTGGTATGTGTAATGTGACGAAACGATGTGACTAAATGCTGGAAAGCGAATGCCGGCCACTCCAGGAGAATACTACTTGTACGAATCCGAGAGTGCGGGCTTTATTGGGAGGGAGACGAGGCCAAAAATGTGAAGATGCGGGGCTCATGTTGATTCCATGGCACCCGCAGGTTCTAAGAATTGTTTGAGTGCGATTAGGAATCTCAATGATGTGAAAAACCTTAAAAATAATTGTTCAACGATCCCTCGTCTAATGACTCACTCCATTGATCTCAGGATGCCTGCAGGCGCTACGAATTCTTTGAGTGCAATTAGGAATTCCAAAGATGTGAAAAACGTAAAAAATTATGGTCCAACGACCCTTGCCCAACGATTCATTAGCTTCGATGATTTATCATGTCACGTAGGAGTGATTCAAATTAAGGGCGATATCGCAGAGAAGAAATTCAATCTATTGGAATATGGGAAAAATCACCTGAATAATTTGGACGACTCCACTTTATATTTCTTTGAAAATTAATTTTATATAGCAGGGGGAAGGCACGACTATTCATGAAGACAGTGGTCGAAAGGCTAAACTATAATAAAAATGAAAGACCCTTACTGACAAACTCAAGGAAAACTTTATGATCCTAGAGAACAGAACTTCCCTTCAAATTTGGACACATATCTCGGATTAAACTACTCTCGAGTTTGCAGTACAACCGCTCATAAATGAGTCCTTTCCAAGAAATCGTTTTCCCCCAATGTCATAAATATTTGTCGAGTAGTTTTTGGAAAGCTGTGAGGGTATTCTCGCATATTCCAACCCAATCAGTTCACATCATCTGAGATTGATTGTCGAACGTGATTTCCACTTTTCATTCGTAAGTAGAAGGACATACGACTTAGGAATATTAATCTACACTTATGGTCTGATATCGCTACTTCTCCTTCACCGTGAAAAAAATTTTTTTGCTATGGGGGAGGAGGAGGTGTGGATGGTAGGCTTAGCGTCTCTGGAATTTTTATTTTTAGTTTTTATTATCTACAAGAATTAATTGTCGAAAATCATGGATTAGTCCCTTGAGTTGGAAATACTCAAGCAAATACTTTATGTTTTTCGCATTACAAAGAAGCTAAGAGTTGCTGTAATCTCTAATTAATTTGAAACCATTCCCCCGATAATTGATAGACAACTTTGATTAGTACCGAGCAACTACCACCATTGTCAACACCAAAGTATGATGTCTATAATACAGCAAACTGAAAAGTGAAATCAAGGAGCGATTTGCATCGCCGAGGGGCATACAACACTGATCCCGGCAGTAAGATACAACTTAACCAAGGACTTGGACTTGATTGCATCTAATAACACTTTCTTTTTCCCCGTTTGGAATTATTTAGCGACAAAATGTCTGATGGAATCTGATATTTCTATCTTGCAAACACCTTGAATAGCACTGAAAGAAAATGTTGGCTTTGTTGACAGTTGTGATGTGAGGACCGACTCAGTTAATCTAGTGGACAAACGTTCATTAAATATTTGAGAATGGCAGACATCGCAATCCATCGTAATCTGCCGGGCCCTTAATTTCCAGATAGAGCAGAAGACACCAAAAAAGACCATGCACCACTAGTGCCAGTCAGTGAACAATGGGGGAAATATGAATTCATACAAAAAAGTGTTCCTATCGTGGACGTTTACCTACTGATCTAAACTTTTTCCTGAACCTGAATTAATTCAGCATTTGGGACCTAAACTAAATAAGCCCCACAATAAAATTGAATCTGACTCAATGGGGGGAGGGGGGGGGGATAGTTGGAGGATAAGAAATGAGCACCATTGAACACCATTGGACACCTTGTGGGGTTCCCCTCAGCCGCGTCCCCGTCGCGAACCATGGGTAATGCTAAGTACTGGTGAGGTGAGTTTATATCTTGTCGTACGTTGAGTTTAACTATTCGAATTTATTTAAAATTATATAATTTATATACCTTCAGGAAGGAAGGGAAGGGAACGGTTACGTACATCAACACAAGCATACTGAATTCCATCTTTATGTCTTGATACGAATGAATTATTAAAAGCAACCAGTGTCCGACACTAAAAATTTTATTTCCTACGACATACAAGCAAATTAAACCAACCATACTTCAGTTTTCACAGAAAAAATTGTAAGGTGTTGTATTGACTATTACCCATGGAAATCAATTTCAAATGTCAAAAATTAATCAAACTCCAGGAAATTCAGTCACAGATATTCTTGAATTTTCAGAATAATGACGCTGAATATAATTTCAGGGGGGGAACATTCCCGGAAAATCGATCCCCAGGAAAATCCTTGATCCTGGATTTCCTGGGACAGTTTAATAAAAACGATTCCTCAAGAATATCATCAAGTTTCTCCTTAGATTCTCAGAAAGAAAAAACGTCTACATAGGAAGAAGTGCCACAGATTTTTCTTTTTTTTTCTAACATATTCGATATGTGTACATATCGAATATTCTGGTAGGCATGTTTACCCTCTGGTTTTATTATGCAACTTCGCGTAGAGCTCGGTAAAAGTTATGTCATCCGACAAAACAGACGGCACAAAATTGCGCGCGAAAAATTTTACTGCGGGTGGAAGAAGTCGTAATATACCGTAAAAGTCTGACACACGAAATGACAGGGGTATTAGGCAGTCAATTCAGCATTTCAATTTACGCGGAGATGTAATTTATCAATTAGCGATAGCAATGATTTAATGCGTAAATTGTGGATGGATTGGATTACCCAACGACACTTGACAGCGGTATTGCACGCGATACTGACATTTTTATTTCATTTGTATTCACATCAGAATTTCGTTTGTAACTGAGTGAAGGACAATGGGATGGGTGATATCTATTGGTGTGGGCGAAGTACTTGATGCCTGTATTCTATTTATATTTGTTTACTTTTCGTAATTTGGTGACGAATGGTTCCCGGTCATTTGAGCAAGCGAGCGTGACTGAACGATGGAGCGAAATGTAATTCTTGATTCAGGTCAATCTAAACAATTTGGGTGTTTCTGGAATTACTTTTAATGAATAATTTTGGTGAAAAAACCCCCCTCACAATTTTTTTTTTCTAAGTTATATGAATTCCTGTGGAAAATATAAAAAAACAATGAAAACATAGACGCAAAGAAATGAACATAAGTGTACAAAATAGTTAATATAATACCCTATTTTTCCCTGTGCGGCTCTCTTGTTAGAACATTCTCCATTGAGTTACGCCACGGCTTTCCCATTTTTTTCACTTCTGTTCTTACAGTCGAATATCTTATTACAGGGTTGTTAAACTATTGTCCAAACTGCTGCAAATTTTTTCTGATTCATGCAAAGAAATTGCGAGGCAATTTTAGGAAATTTGTTCCGTGAACAAATTACTTAATCAAGTGTTAAATACAATTTTTGTCAAAATAAAATGTTAACTCTCAAATGTTACTCTATCATAAACTAAATCAATAAAACTACACGGAGAGAAAAATTCAATAAAAATTACGTGTCAGTTCCGTAATCTGCAAGTCAAAACAATATTCCGTAAAAATTACGGAACAGTGCCGTACCTTCTTTCTCATACCAGGTCGGAAACCATTAGTATTTAAGACGTGAAAATCTACAAAATTTGACAGGAAAGAATCACTAATTGAGTGGCTGTAACTGAATGAGCGACGACCTAATGAAAATGCATATTAATTTAATTTATCTTGCCATATAATAAGAACGAGATGAAGAATTCATTAATAGAGAAATGCTACTGGAAAAATCATTACAAAAAAAACCATAACATAAAAAGCATCAACATAGCGGCCGCAACGGCCCTAGTATTGAAAAAAATCCCAGATCCAATCCTATCCAAGGGTCTCGTGTGACGTCGCAAGAATGTAGAACGCTGTATAAATTCCCGTCTTTCATGTAAAAAATAAAAAAATTCCCCCGGGAATGCAACCCACGTAACTCGTCTCACGAAAATACACATGCTCTCTGAGTGCAAGTGAGTGGTGCAGTGTTACAGTAAGCGGAAAGTTTGGATTCCACGCGTGAAGGGGAGTCCGAGTGTCCAGTGAGTCCCCCCGAATTCTCGAGCAAAGGTTTTGGGGCCAGTTTTTTTTTCTGGAGTATTAAATAATTATCATTTCGAAAGGGAGAGTGCCCCGGTCCGGTCCAATACAAGTTGCATCGCAATCGTGTTTGTTGGCCCAGATTCGCAACTCTGGCGTCCTTCCCCACGGCAATGCTGCGCCACTTCCTGACCACTCCTCCTCCACTCCATGTATCACCTTTTATTTTCGATTATACTGTACGTCACTCTCTGGCAATTCCATATCCCAGTCTCTCGCTGGACTGAATTTTTATCTCCCAACACGCGCTTTCCCTCCTTTTCTCGCGCGCGGATATACGCGGATATATACGGGAAGAAAGTCAAGAGGACGGAGGGGAAAGTAGTCAATAGGGGCGTTAACGTTCCATTGTTTTCCTGCTATATTTATTTTTTTTCCGTGTAGTTCGCTTTTTTACTCCCAATCCAAAGCTTCGGATCTTTAGGGAGTTCAGAAGAAAATGTTTAATAAATCAACGGAAATTCCAGTTTTTTTTCTATAGTGGAATTCTTCAGGAACATTTAAGAAAGAGGAAAATTCAAATGCACAATGAAAAATGAAAAAAAAATACTCGAAGAATTTTACAAAATAACTGAATCGATTATTCTGCGCGCAATAATTTCTCAGTTGGCAGTAGTGAATAATCAGATCGAGTAACTAGGAATCCTCGCAATAATTCAGTTGGAAATCTAATACAAATTACATAAAAAAAATCTCGAACAAGAGTGAGTGAAAACAAAATTCATCCGGACATTTTACGACATTATCCACTTGTTTATTTTAATATCGACGAAATTATTTTTAAATTTATATTTCTCCAACAACCAAAATAACAATGAAGACGCAGATTTGATATCGCATTCCTGATACGCTCGATGGTTATTTACAATAGGAGTGTTTAAAACATTGAACACCTCCTCGGGTCTACAGATGAACGTAACTCCAGTGGGTATTATTAATAATGAAGTTTGCGTGTTGTTATGGCGCCGTGACTAATTGTACCGGAAGTTAGCGCGCGTGCTCATCAGAACTCCTGGTATTCCCATTCTTCATTAAAATTTTTACATTCACTCCTGCAGTTTTGATTAAATTTGTTTGATTGTTTTTTATCTTAAGTTTGAGGAGAAAAGATCGACAAAAGAGGAATCAGCGAATAATTTTCGTTGAATTGTATTTTAATCATGCGTATTCAGGAGGGCTTAACGCCTCAACAGCTATCTAGTTACGGTGGACCATACGCCTGGTCTATAGTGTCCATCGCTGCCAAGGGGATCAAAGATAATTCTTTGAGCTATTATTGGAAATGGGGTATTATAATAAATAAACCGGAAAAAAGTAGAAATAACTTTCCTTCATTTTATGCGGTCGGAGGACACACCCGCTCTTTACCGATTCATTGCAGGAACTAACTAAATGACATATGGGAAAACTACCCCCTGGACCTCCGCTTACATGTACTCAAAACGCTCCATTCATTCCAATTTGTTTAGACCTTAAAAAATAAAGCTCAAACATCATGCCTCATACTTCCCAGAATTTTCATCCATAAAAATGTTCATCTGCAAGTGTAAACACAGATAAAAATATAAATAATTTTTGGAATCTGCAAAAAAAAATCCTGAAAAAATTTCAACATCTGAAAATAATTCTCGTGTCGCGAAAGAATCGGTTCAGTGCGTCAATATTGTTGGATTCTTATGAATAAATTTTTAGACACGGATTTTTAAACTAAAGAACTGATATTTATTCTGTAAGATTCTTAGTTGTGAAAATGGTATTTCAGGAGGGTTTTAAGGGTGTCCAATGACGTCCTTACTATGATGTTGAGGGTATCGAGTCGAAATTAAAACTAAGTAAAATTAGAATTATCCCTGGTTATATACACATCTAGATGTAGAAAAGTGGTGAGGGAAAGGTGTTAAAGGAGTTTATTATTCTAGGAAAAAACCCAAGTTGGGAGATCCCGAGTTTATTACATTACGGATTACTTTTATTGGAGGGCTATTGCATGAAACTAACGGTTTACAATAATAATTATACTAAGAATAGGCTACATGAAATGTTTTCATTTCATGTGGAATATTAATAAAAGTAATAAACAACTTATACTTGGGTATACAATATAGTTTTCTCCCACCTCCTTCGACTCGAGTTCTTTCCTCCACATTCGGGTTAGAATGGAAATTACTTTTGACGCTATAGCCGTTTGGACATTTCGCGTCGGCTGGCGACTCGAGAATCTTGAGAAATGCGTGAAGTAAGAGGAGTCATTCGCCTTCCTGATTTCATTGTTGAAGCTGTGAAAACAACGAAATGCAGAGAAAGAAAGGTAAGAATGAAGAAATGAGGCCCGAGTTATCTCGCTTGTGTTATTCGTCTTGCGAAGAATCACGGAAATTATTGCAACAACCTGCGTAGATGTTTATTGACGATTGCGTAATATTATGTAGTGGAGCAACACCTTTCTCCATTTCTGCGGTCTCTCCCCGTCTTTCGTACATTGGTTTTCAGAGTACGCACAAAACACTCGATTTCATCTACAATTTTGTTTATTTATCATTAGTTGTATTATCATGTATTTTATGATTTTCTGTAAGATAAAAAAAATTGCAGGGTTATTGTTAAAAAAATAGTATAAAAATTATTTTTTGTAGATTAAAACACTTCATTGTTAAGAAAGTATGAATACAAAATACAGTAAAATATATTTTTTGTGGAGGATAAATGAGAAGCTACAGAGGAGGTTTGTCATTTTAGCGCGCGATTTTGAAACGGCTAAAACCACGTCCCAATAAATTTCCAATTCTTCAATTCAACGATCCTGGGCCGCTTCGTCACTGGGAGAATAACATTGAGATTTCATGCATAGTTGACTACTAATTTTTAGAACATTCACTAAAATCTGAATTTTTTGCCCTGAAAATGTATTCACTGTCAGAGTGTCAATAAATCTAGAATTTCCAATCCTCATTGATTTTTCAGCGAAATAATGAATTTTCAGTGACAAAATTCCTTGAAATTCCAGTGAAAATTAAGTGCGATAACAATTTTCAAGAAGTTAACCAAAAAATTCAGCCAAAATTTCATAACAATGTCTCGCGCTGACCTCCCAAAAAACCCGTTGACGTTTAGATTATACAATAACACCAGCGAAATCTCATCCCATACATTTCTTGTCCGAATGATAAATTTCTCCGCATATGTACACACACTCGGCTAAGACCCCGCCAGTCCCCCGCCTCCCACCCGGATTTACGATTCACGCGGTGGCGCCAGTGATACTCTCCATCGTTATGAGATCCCCGAATGATATAAATAAAAAGAAACACTTTTTCTTTTCATTCCTCGCCCATACGAATACGTAATTTCATCTGTCACTGCACAACTAGTGCACATGCAAATGCTTCCCCTGTAATTACTAATTTTTCCTCTTTCGTTTTTTCTTCCGGCGTGACGAGATTATCATCGGCGAAACTATTCGCAGAGGCGCAACTCCTTACGAAAATATTTTTTTCCTAAGTATTTCCAGGTGCGATTACACTAATAATGCAATTACACTTTTATAAATTCAGCTCAAGGTCCAACGAGAAGTTGACCTTCTTAGCGAAAAATATTTGCTGCAATTATTTTTTTTACTCCCGTACTGTTATTACCCCGAGGGTCGGAGCAAGGACGCCTGCGTCTCACTCCTTAATCGAACGAAAGCGCAAAGTCAGGGAGCGATGGCGCAATACTTTGGCAACGAGGATAGAAGGTCCACGAATTGCCCTCCCTACATCTCTTTTTCTCTTGCGCTCCACAAAACTGGTTTAAACTCGCACGTCAATTTCTCCTGGCCTTCATAACTATGTTTTCATCTTCTCGCGGTAGTTATAATTTACTAGACTCACGGCGCCCGCCCGCTTGCACGGCGTGAGAATAGACAGAGGAAACGACGCTTGCGAGACATTTGTGGTATTAGAGGCTGAACAGATTTTTTTCCCGATTTCTTTATTTGAAAAATGATGACATGATATATTTACAGAGTAACTCAATTTCATTTACTCCAATTTTCGACTTGAACAAGTTGATATGAAATTTTATAATTTATGTATTTATTTAATATTTTTTAAATTCTATTTTCAGAATTTAATCAAATTTTTTATTTTCCAAAAAATGGACTTCAAATATGTCGAATGAACACACAAATGAGCTCTCGAAAGAAAATCGATAAAAATCGATTATTTTGTCGATATTTCTCTATTAAGTCACCAAATCAATAGATCCGAAACCATTAATTTATTTATTAATATATAAAGAATAAAAACCTTAAACTTCTATTCATACAAATGCACGTTTCACTTCGTCACCCCTTCATTCTCTTCGTCTCCTATACAGAAGCCCCCATCGTAACTCAATCTAGGATTTTTACCCTTTCGCCATGTCATTACATTGACCTAACTACCCAAAATTACACCTCTTAACATATTTACCTTTATCAATTAATCGATATTCAATAATTAATTCTGTCATTATCGACAATAACATAAGAAACGGCAAAAATTATAAAAAGGTAAGTGTAAAATTGAACAAAAAAGTAAAAGCATAAGAAAAGGCAATCAGCATCACGCTCGCAGTGGAGCTAGTATATAATACATTACTCAAGTTCACGAACAGACATTCACCTCTCCTGACTTTATTTTCCTGCAATCGGATTTTTTTCTAGTGATACAATGGAATGAAATATGGATTGTCCGCATTTGCTCGGAGGGGATTACGTGACATGTGCATTCTTTTCAACCGCATGCTTTTCCCTGTCTACGGAAGCAACAAGAGCGCACATGCAGAGGTAAACGCGCGCGCGCGCCCGCTCATACCATTTGCCTGGGATAGCTCTCTCGCGGGTGGGATAGGATATAATCGACTTTGCTGGTCGACTCGATCCGGAAACCATGATTAGCCACATTCCAACTGTACCCATGGACAACGAACGAATTTCTTTTTGCCCTCGAGGTTTCCAACAAAAATTAATCTTTTTTTTTCGCTACTTTTCCAATTACTCTGTTTACTTTCTTCGTAACTGTAGTTGGTTGATAGCGAGGTTGGGGGGAGAGAAATGAAACATTTTGGGAGGAGTTTGTTTTGGGTTCGGTGGAAGGAGACAATACTGCCCTATTTTTGGTAAAATTGGAAATCTGAGGTGTGTTGAGTATTGACCGCGTACGGCGGATACCAATAAAATTCTATTGCATATTTTCAATTGGATCGTACTATTTCTTAAGTTGCAAATATTTATTGGTGCATCATAAAGGATTGATATTCATTTCACAACGACCGATAACACTACATATTTACAGAAAATCCTGGAGAATTTTTTGGAGAAATCTCATTAACTAGAGTCTTGGGAATTTTTCTCGTGATAACCCTGATCAACTTTTCAGGAAAAATTCTAAAAAATGTCGTGCAGAAGGTTCTGAAATAAAAATGATTGATGATTAGAATTATTTTAGGGTATTTCATATTACTAATTCTCCGTCGATATAATTTGTCACTATCGAGTGGCCTTGATTATTCAGTAAAATGTGAATTGCCATGAATTTTTCTCCCTGAAATTCTATTCAGTGGCATTGTGTTGGATTCTCACAAGTAAAGTTTGAGACACAGATTTTTAACTTATTAAAGTAATATTTATTCTGTAAGATTAAAATGTTAGTTGGGAAAATGGTATTGAAACTCTGAAGATTGCGAGGGTGTCTAATGACTCGGTCAGCAAATTGTTCTAGCTATCGAGCAGCAATTAAGATTAACTAAAATTTGAATTATCCCTGGTTATATACATATGAAGGTGTAAAAGTGTGAAAAGTGGAGACGGAAAGGTTGAGGCGTCACTGACGACCAGGGTGGGTGTATTATTCTAGAAAAAAGTCCAGGTTGGGAAATTCCGAGTTGATTACATTGATGAATTTTAGGGATTACTTTTATAGAAGGGCTCTTGGGTGAAACCACCAGTTCATAATAATTGTACAAAGAATATTCTACGATAAATATAAAATCATAACTAACTTATAGTCCGGTATACAACAATTGTCCTTAAAATTGAAAAATTCCTTCGACTGACTTCCGAATTTCTATTAATTTTCAGGCGGCGCTGAATCTGAAATTTCCACTCCTTGATTTTTCGACTGAATCATAAATTCTCAGTAACAAAATTCCTTGAAATTCCATAAAAAATTAAATGCGATAAAAATTACCGACAATTGTACCGGAAAATGTTTCAACAGTGGGTTTGAGCGTGATGATGACAAAGTCAACAGATTCTGAACACGATAATGTCATCGCCCACATAACGTGTATCCCCCTCGACCGTAGTACCAATACGCGCTTCTGTATTGTGGGCCAGTCCATAGCGTGTCCACTCACACCTCGTTATTTGAGGTATGTAGGTCAGTGTAAAGGCCGCACCGTTGGAAAGCTGTCAATAATCGGTCTCGAGTACGTATCCCCGATGTACACAAGACGATCGATTGTACAATTCGTCAACATCAACTCCATGCCCCCCTCCCTCATGCATTTCGCCGGAAAATCCCCTGGAAAACATGTCGATTGCACGTTAATTGGAAAATTATGAAAAAAGAAAACAAACGTCACTAGACAAAAAGTAACTGTCTCCAAACATTACGAAAAAATTTCTCTTTATTGGATTATGGGTGTTGGAATATACGAGAATGTCTTCGCAGCTTTTCAAAAACTACTCGACAAATATTTATGACATTGGGGAAAGACGATTTCTCGAAAAAGGACTCATTTATGAGCGGAGGTACTG
>JAPYZM010000931.1:0-22998 GCA_030522845.1 Psyttalia concolor
GATATAATCCCACGAGTCAAAAACCACTTTTTTCACGTGTTACGAGCAATATTTTTCATCTCAATGTGTCGAAAAAGCACTTTTCCGACACAGCGTGATGAAAAATGATATATTTGACTGGAAATCAAAGCTTTTACCGACAAGTAAAAGTTTTAGGTGAAAAAAAAAAAATCTTTTCGGTGATCTTTATATTTTCGCGAGCTGAACAAAGTAGTTTACCTCAAACTATAGATCTCCTCTGAAACGCCTGCATTATCAGGTGGAAAATATCGATATCATCGATTTCTTTTGAGTAGAATGAATATATTTTCGGTAGAGAAAATTTTTTCTCTCAGTGTAGGACATTTTTTCTAATATTTGTATTTGTTAACGGAGATATTATTTTATATAAAAGCAAAATTATCTGTTTGTGGTTTAAGGTCCTCGAAAAAATAAGAAACGAAAAAGAAAAATATTATTATCTGTTTTTAAGAATAAAAACACAATAAAAAAATACGGTATTTATAGCTATAAAAAAGGACTTTTATTAAGGACGTTTAATTTTTAGATAAAGGCTGAGATTAAACTGTCGTTAAAGTTGAGGTATTTTCTCATTTTTATCTTCAAAAATTTCGAATTTTAAATGTAATTCCTGCATAAATCTATCATCGGGCTAGATGACGACGAGTTCGTTGATCGACGGGTTCGTGAGGGTATCAAAACCAAAAAGAAATTGATCATTGACGGGTTCAGTTTATCCTGGCATTTTTTTTAACGACAAAGAGCGCGTTATGCGTCATAGTTTCCCCTTTTTCAACCAGTTACTTATTTAAACCATTTTCGTTTCGCCCTTTTGATTTCTTCCTTCAAGCCTCGCATGGGCAGAGAGGGGTGGAGAGCACAGTAGCTAGCGGGGAATATGAGTCTCCAGAGGTGGTGGAACTACACCCAGTCAAGGATACGTCTCGTAACGAGGACTTTGATGTTGACCAATCAACACTAAGATAAATTATTGGTAAATGTATATACCCTCTTGGCACAATAGCATTTCGGGACGGGCCTTGGGGAGTTTATAGCGTTCCCTCACGCAAAATATCGAACGGAGCCATCCACGAATTGTGGACATCGGTGCATGAAATTTGTTGACGTGTTTACGCGTCACGTGGGGCTATTTTTCAGAGGATTGGCATTATTTAAATTTAGAAATGACGAGACATTGTATGGGAGAGGAAAAAATTGAAGAAGTATAACAGATAAAACTAATCAAATTTCCCAACTTTTGTTGCAATTCAGATTATTTTTATTCTGTTAAAAAAATGGAACGAAGAAGTATGAACTCCAAAAAAGAAATATACACGGGGAGAATTTTTTCGTAAATATTAGCGTTCCGTTTGGTATTCTTAACGTTCGATAAAAATTACCCAACCGCATATTAAAATTTACTGTTTACGAAAATTATGCACACGTCTAGAGAATTTTTAGCGAGGGGTAAATGAATTTTACTGTGGAATTTCACAACTCTAATTAAGCAGTCAGCAAATTTTACTGAAGCGATCCGGTAATTTCCACCAAGCGGTCAAAATCCTATACGATGATAGAAGGGAACAGTAATTTCTACTGAATTTTTCTTTCCGAGGGAAATAAAAATAAATGAATCGTCGTTCTTTAATGCATGGCATTACCTTCATGGGTAATTCATCTTTGTCTGAAGACCAATAAAACCGCCCCTTGTATTTATTCGACATTATTACTTCTTCAAAAATAACGATGGAGGGAAATAGCCAGTTTGACATTCACTTCGTCTCGCCTTATTAATCAACGTCGAATAATACTTTTATCCGGATAAACATTCATATTGCAATGCAACAGTCGTTGAATTCAAATAAATCGGCTATACATGACTCAATTAGCATATTGAAAGATATTTTCGTACTCGTATTTTACAGGGGGAGTAACGTGTATAAAAGTAAGATAGGTACTCAGGGACACGTCGGGACTAAGAGGTTGCTTTTAAGGACATAAAATACGTTTACGTTGTCGTGTATTTTTCCCCCTCGCTAAAGGTCTGTATCTCTCTAGAGGTCTCTCGTAACCTGACACGGTCCTAGGATGAAAAATTCCCTACCTATTTTTTTATTTCGCCTGGTTATATAATTTTACTATTCTATTTTCATATTTTTCAGGGACAAAAAATGTTATCATTGTTTTCGAATGGAAGTTTGGAGTGGATATTTATTGCTGGGGGAGGAATTCATCGATGGGTTTTGGCTCCAGTCGCTTTCGGTGACCACTCGCCGAGATTCTACTGATATAGAAGATAGGAGAATTCGGGGGGATCCAAGGAGTATAAGCATTTTTTTATTCTCTCTCGTTGCGATATTTCTGGCAGATTATATCCACATTCAACATCAAATTAACCGGATTCTTTCAATTTGTTTTCTTCATTAAATAAATTACTGGAGGATGATTGCTTCATTTGTATCTGAAATATTTATCTCACAAAAAAACGTCTATTGTGTTATTATTCGATTCATTCGTCGAGAAAAAAATCGGCAAGCTGGTTACGACTTTCTTCCACGCTCCAGTCGTTTTTATTTTCCAAAACTTCACGAAAACTTTTTGAACTGAGAGGTTCAGAGAGAGGATAAAGAAACGACTGTTTAATCCCTGGTTATCCTGATGAACCCATCGATTGAAGTTTGAGTGGAGTTTGATTTGGATCCCAGTCGATGGAGACGAAAATGAATCAACTTCGTATGGGAGGTCGATTTTTATGTTCCAGTTTCCGATGATTCTCGAAATTTCTGTTAGTTTCTACACCTCCCGGAAAAATTACGCGACAGTTCGGGGTAATTACCAGAACGTAACTCGATATATTCTCTTCAATGCCTCCAGAAATCGACTGAAACTCATTCACGCCGGCAGATTACGTGAATTATTGCATAATGTTTATTGAATATATCGCCACCAACAGAGATGCAAAGTTAATAAGAATACAGCTCCACCAGGCATCCAATAATGTCAAGACATTGCAAAACATCCTCACGCTGAAACATGCAACTCATCCGTGTGTCAGAAATATTTATTCCAGTTCGAGAAAAAAAATCGATACAAAAATTACGAGCGCAGAGTGAGACGTAAAAGTGACAAGTCAGAGGGGATAGATGTTACGACCCCCTGAATATTTAATTCCTGGAGGCCACGGCTGCAGCCCCCCAAGTCGGTGAGGCAATACTTTATCAATTGTTTGGCATCGAGTTCGGTGGGAAAACGACAAAATAATGGATTAAGAAGTCTTCAGCTGAGAAACAGGTTGAATGGGGAAACCGGGAGAAAAGAGGCCTGTAAGCGGATACTAAATGAGCTTCTCCATGAGTGAATGGCGGTGAGACGAGCCGATGCATACGAGGAATTCCCTAGGGAGGCTGAACGTCTTCTTTTCTCTCCTTTCGTCCCAAAAAAAAAAAACACCGAATGAAAGAATAGGAGGAATACTTGTCCCTACTTGTCAAACAGTTCTAATTAATTTTAATTTCATTGTTTCTTTGTCATCTCCAGCTTCAGCTTCAGCTTTTTTTTAACCCCCAGTTATTCTGTTCACCACTTTGTTTTGATGATGGCAGGCCCGTAGAGGCATTCAAACGTTGTCTCAAGCCTGATACCAGCCGAAAAATAGTGCACATGCGCGAGTCGCGGCTCTCGTGTGTATTACTGAAAAGCCTCATGCCGCTATTCTGTCATGCACCAGCCTCCCGAGACATCACATCACGAGACAGATCTTGCTGTGCGATCTATCATAGTCGGGTTCTATTAAACATACCAAGTTTTTTTTCCCTCCCCCTCCCACACCCCCCACGCGCAAACTGAAATCAGACATTTTCATCAATTAATTCGTCAACAGTTAATGGAACTCTACTCTCGATTTTTTTTTCCGTTTCAAATCGACTTTGAACAGTCGGTGTGTTAATCATTTTTACTACTGGTTTGATGGGTCTCCCCTCTCATTTGGAATTTTAATTTGGATAATTCCAGTGAAGTTCGGGCGAATTACCAGTGACAATCGTGAGAATTTGAGAACATCAACAAGTGATGATGTTCCGTGAACTGAACTATCGGTATTTTTTTATCAAAATAAAAATATGATATTTTAATTGTTGATTTTGCAGTGCTTGTGGTGACTTTCCATCGACAATTTTGTATTTGAACAACTGAGTGCTCGCTGGATTGGCAAATTTTGATATTTATTAGCTTCGGAAAATTTGTACACTGAGAGATCAAATAAAATTACGAAGCATACTTTGTGAAATATTCGATGATTTGTTGAGATTTTTATCTGCTAAGTCAATTGCGCAATTTATTTTGTGATTCCATTGTTTAAAAAACATTTTGAAATATAATTAACCCTTTGAGCTCTGAAAGTCAAAATGAAGCTCTGAAAAATACCGAGTGCCGCCCGCGCGCTATTTCTTAAGTTTTTTTTTTCTGTTGAATTAACCTTACCAAATGAAAAAAAAAAATCAACAAGTGCTGATGCTCTGTGAAATACCCCAACCATAAACTTTAATCGTAAATTGCTCGAGTTTTTTCAAACTGGCGAGGAGGGTGGGCAGTGGGGTTGAGTGACAGTGGGATAACGGTAATGGGAGTAAAGGAGAAGAGAAAAAAAAAACAAGAAGATTGTCGACTGTCGAGTGAGGTGGTAGTGGGGGTGGTTGAGCCCTCAACTTTAAGATTAATTAAGTCGTGCCAATTAGTTCCAGCTGGGAATGGATTTGACCAGTACGCTAAACCGAGAAGTTTAAAGTTTTTCGTGAATAAAATTCAACTGGGACGACAGCAAGGATCCCTCAATTTCCCCAACCCAATAAACAAAGTTTTTATTAATAAAAACACCATGTTCTGAGGATATTATCATAATTCATCATTCACGGGGATGACTATTTGAGGAGAAACAATAGCCAAATTGAAATGGAGCTTCAACTGCTTGGAATATGCATCCTTACCCTCGTATCAACAGGTAAACACTCAACGCCTCTCCATTTCCCCCGTAACATAATTGAATAGTCGGCATTGAACAAGTCCCTTCTTCATTAATTCCTCAATTAATTAATAAAAGCCTGGGAAATCCATTACCATGAAATGAAGTCCTTCAATTTCCCGAAAATGCAAATATTTTTCCAACGGAAAGAGCAAATCCCCCCCATCAGAATAAATCCCCGTTTCATTAGTTTAATTATGCAGATTCTGACATTTGAATCCTCAAATTCTCAATTTCTCATCCAAACTTAATCAGACCCGGACAATTGAGAACGACTAAAGGGCAGCGATGGCTGAAAAAAAAAAACAGGCTCAAAATAAATGATTCTCTTTGTGACGCACGAGTGCCATCAAAAACGTCAGCGCTAAATATTTAACAGAATCAGATGAAGAGAATACAAATACAATATTTGATCGACAAGGTACTCCGGGTGGTTCATTAATACGGCATGAATAGTCGGTTTGTATCCGCAGTCCCCGAAATAATGCGAGAAAAAAAAATCCCTCGTATAATGGATGGAAAAAAGGATGAGGAGAGAGCCCTTGAGGGCTGAAACAATGAAAAACCGGAGGGTATGCTCGGCGCTCAGCAATAATTAACAATAGAATCGTAATTGAGGCACATTCCGTTATCGTGTGGTATAGGTAAAACGTATGTACGTCAACCTTCTGTATCGGTATTGTGTTTGAGAGCGGACGTACATTCATTGGCCCATGTACACTCAACTCTTTCTCTTTCTCTGTCAGCCTTTTTTACCTCTTGGTGAAAAAAAAAGGATACAAAAAATTGTGGGAGACAATGGGACGGGGGAGCACGAGCACTCGTTGCGCTCTGACTGCCTTTTATAATCTCATTATTTATGTTTATATAATCAGTTGATAGGGAATATTTCTCTGAAGCCAATTGCCACTAATAATCGGGCTATTGCGTCACTCGTTAGCCTCCCTCGATCACTTAATTTTTTTTTTCTCACTCGCTCTTGCCCTTTTTGGTGGACTTACGCTGGGCTCTCTCTATCTCCCTTGCTCCCTCTGTCATTTCGTTTGAGACGTTTCAACTGTTTTAATTCGTAAAATTGTAACGCTGTAAAACGAAGAAAGTTAGTGGCGACTGACCACTTGACATCATAAATGTGACCCCCTTTGTTGGGGAGAATGAGGGGAAATTGGAGGACAGCGCGAGGCAAAATGTCAGCGAGATTATGAGTTGTTTCGGAGTAAGTGGAGACTATTAGGAAGAATTGTTAATTGGGGGATTTTATGAATTTGTTTTTTCGGAGGTTTTGGTGAATTAATTGGGGTTAGCTATGATTAAGCTTGTCGTGGCAATAATATGAGCCGAGTGCGGGATGGTTTTTTTTTACAAAGGATTTACTTGAAGCGATAATTATTCAAGTATAATCACAGCTTCCACTCTCTAGACATTTTTCTCGATGTAGACAATATGGTAATCGAATTCAATTATAAATAAAAACACTAATTATTACTCCTGCACTTATAGCACACCCTTGAGATCTAATTATCGCTTATTAATAAAAAATTATGGCGGTTTGTGTCATTTGAAAATTATAATTGCTCATGTTTTCTCACGCGCGTTATTCCCCAAGAAAGAAAATTAACAAACAAACAGTGAAATTTGAGGAATTCTGGGGAATCTAGGGAAAAAAATATTTTTTTAATCTCGACAAGACGCTCCTTAAATTCGTATTGCAATACCACTTGCGTTATGACGCTACTTGATTTTATAAATTATTATCGGGAATAAATTCGTACGTGACCATGAGGGTGAAAGCAGTGAGAGGAAACTTAATGTATTGATTTCTTAGTTTCCGTAAAATGAGGCTTCATAAGCGGTCATTTTTATCCGATAGTTTTCATTTATTTTTCCGCATTGTTTTTAATAATTCACGTGGAGTCCTTATAAACTAGTTTGCGATGTTTGTGGAGCGATGAAGAAAGTTCAGAAAAGTACTTTCTTTGATTTTTCAAAAATTCTCGGTAAATACAAGAACTTTTATTGCAACTGCGATATAAGGTGGATTCCAATGGGAATTTGACAAAAAAAAACAATTCACGGAGATCAAAATTCAGTAAAAATTACAGACCATTTGTTGCCTACTTTTTGAAATTTATCAGAGAGTACGATAATTATTCAAGCGGTCAGTATAATTTTCTAACTCCGTACTCAACATTTTCTAGATGTACGTATAATTTTAGTTGACTGCTTGGGTAAAGTTTCCAAGTTTTTTGTGAAAAATTCCCCAACTTGTGCATACAATTTGTTTACCCCTCACTAAAAATTGTCTAGCTGTATGCATAATTTTTGTTGAAGATAGGGAATTTTACTATGCCATTGGGTAATTTTTTCCAACGTCAAAAGTACCAAACAGCGCGGTAGTTTCTGTTAAAAAAATTTCACACAATTTTGTCCTTGAGCGGCAGTTTCCCGAAGATGTATCAAATACAAAATTTAAGTGGCCCGGGCAAATTGTTTCGACGGGATCATAAATAAATCCCGGAAAACATGCGCCGCTTGAAATAGCGGCAACGTTGAAGATAACAATTGTGGAGAAGAGCGCGGCAAATACAAATGGAGTTGTGATTATAAATTTCGATGCAACTTTATTTGGAAAGTTGGCAACAATTATAGAAAATCCTGAATAATCATCCTAAATATTGTCTCCAGAGCAAATTCTAGATTTTCATTTCGCCGCTGACATTTCATAGGAAAAAACAAAAACTAGAGTATTTAAATAACACGAGCTACTCTTGTCCGGAAATTTCTGCGGAAAATACACTCAATAAAAAAAGTTATATAGAAAAATCAAATATTGCTGATTATTTGTCTGAAACGTTCGCAAAAGCTCGAAAATTCTTCCATAGAATGGGTCGAATACCAATTCACATTTTCAATGGAAGTTCGATGAAATTTCAAATTCGAAAATTCAACCAAATTTTCCAGTCAATTTTCACCAGGTCTTTTAACGATTTTTGTTCCCCCGTTCGTGTGGATGAATCAACGGTTTACCGTGTTTGCTAATATAACTTGAAAACCGGAGATTGGTGGGCAAAAAAAAAATTGAAGAGGAATAATTAATCAGTGGCCAATTTGCGAGAGTTTACTGAAGGACTTGTCCCAGTTTATTATTATTATATCACTCCCTCATTAACGGATGAGAGTATCTCGTGAGTGGGTGCATCATGAGGATTTCTACTTTATTCGAGAAATGAGCTTGCCTCGATTAGTGGAATCGTTAATTAAGCGCCAAGTTGGCTATTAGTTGCAATTATATCTCGTATGGTTTGACTTTGGGATCAACTCCTTTCTGCCTGTAATGTACAGAGCGAGCCTGAGAAACTGCAAAATCCCTCGACGTCCCCTTTTTAACAATTTCTCATTGATAATTTCATGACATCGAAATAATTTTCAATTTGATTATTCCGCATGGCAAAAACTATTTAAAAAAATAAATATTAATGTAATATGACCCACGGGACAAGTTAGAAGATGTCAAATAAAAAGTGACCAAGTTATTGAATAAAAATTAATTTTGTTTTGAAGGAAAAAAATTGTCTCGTGCAAAATGAAAAATAAATAAATGAAATTGTCCCCGTTGAAGTCTTCACATTCCATAACAAAACTCGTTTTCAGGCGAATCCGTGAGGATTGTGCAGCTAAATATACCGACAGTAGTGGATCCACGACAAGAAAAAGTAATGTTACGCTGTGACTACGAGTTGAGTCCCGGTGAGACACTTTACCAGGTCAGGTGGTACAAAGACGGTAACGAGTTCTTCAGGTATGCACCAACATTCAACCCTCCGGGTGAAGACTTTAATGTGACTGGTGTGCGAGTTAGCCGAGTGGATAGTAACGACAGAGTTGTTGTACTGTTTCAACGTACCAATATCCAACTAAATTCTGAACCAGGCAAGTTTTATTACAAAATCTCCAATTAAGGATATTCTACTCCTATTTCATTGTATTTTTTTATACATCCCACAAAATTGCCGAATGGATTAAGGTAGACAAATACACGGAGCGAAGTACTCAATAAATATTACAGAATCATTCACGTAATCTGTTCAAGTTATTTTCAGACACCTATAGTAATTGAAGTGAATAAACCCGAAAAAAGTCAGGTAACATTTCTGGAAGATGAAAAATTTACCATAAATATCAGGAATCATGGAACGTAAATAGCTAAAATCAATAAATCAATTAATGATCAATAAAATGGGGGAAAAAAATTGTGAAATTTGCTCCGCAATTAGACAGTTAACAGAGGAAATACGTGATTTTTATTGAGTATATCTCTCCCCGCTTGAAGATTATTAATCATCCCTTATTAATTCAGGCACCAGCATCGGTGGTACATACGCCTGTGAAGTGATGGCAGACCGTCCATCATTTGACACAAAGTACGATCTGGGAAATTTAACTATTGCCGTACTACCACAGCAAAATCCAGCCCTCGGGGGCCTCCGTTCTCATTACCAACTTGGGGATGTACTCGACGCTGAATGCACATCGGCGCCCAGTTATCCAACCGCTGAGCTAACTTTTTATCTCAACGATATTCAGGTATTTCATCTCTGAGGTCTCCCCCCCCCCCCTCTCCTCCAACACCCCCCTCTTTTTTACTCCATCTTTTACCTTTTTACCGACTTCAATTACTCATAAACTGTTCAACGAATTCTCGGGGCTCGTGTCTCGCATTACTCGTGCCTCGTAATCGTTATTTGAGAACGTGTCTTTTTGAATTTTCCTATTTCATCAAAAATTGAGGGAGTAACATTTTAGAATGGTAATTCTTGTCTCCCCAGTTTTTCGGGCAGAGATTGAGAGAGGGGCGGGCTTAATTCATGGAGATTGCAGGGAGGGTAATTAAAATGTGTGGGAAAAGCTCTTTTCGGCGTAACACATAATTCTTTTTGGAGTTTTTTTGCGCCGTTTTTATGGAATTACAATGAGACTCATGTAAATGAGGGAGGAAATCTGGAGGGACTAGTGATTGTACTAGTTGGTAGAAAAAAATTAATACAAGGAGAGAATTTTTTTAGTAAAAATTACCGTTCTGTTTGATAATCCCATCGGAATATCAACGTTCCGGAAAAATTACCCAAGGGCACAGTAAAATTCACAATCTTTAATGAAAATAATGCACGCGTCTAGATAATTTTAATTAAGCAGTCAACAGATTTTACTGCAGCGGTACAAAATGCTACTCGATTATATAACAACACGGTAATTTCAACTGATTTTTTCTGTCCGTGTGCAAATAAACTTGCGCTGTAAAACTGATGTAATTTTCTTAAAAAAAATGCAATAAAATTATCTTGTAAATGTTTGAATATATTCATGCACGTCAGTACTTTGTCCGCCTCCCCCTGTCGACCCACTCCCGAAAATTCAAATTCCCGGGAGCTTTACGAAGCGTCAGAGCGAAGAGGACATTCATAACAGACATATCGATAATAAACCAGAAAATATTTTACGTGTGCCGCAGGTGAAGAAAGCACTGACGAGACAACTTCCAGATTCGGGACGCGTCGAAGGCAATGTCGTTTCAACAACTCGGCTCGGCTTGTCTCTGACACTACAGAGGCAATACTTTAACGCATCTGGCAGCCTGAGTCTCACGTGCAGATCAATCTTACCGGGTGTACCAGGTGCATCACATCGCGATACTAAGGTCGTCGTAACACTCAGAGCTAACAATGAAAAACTCGCTCAAGAAGCGCCAGCAGATTCTAGCTCTCGTGTATTGGTTGTTAATTCATTATTCCTTTGGACTGTTGCATCAGCATTTTTGTGGTGAGGACCTGGTTGCTGAGCGCTCTGATGAAAATCTCTGTACTAGGGTAGAATATTAGACACTATTCAAACTTTCTTAACGACTGAACGTTTGGTAATTGGGAACACAATTAATTGACTAATTGATTATAGCTCGCATATGTGGAGAAATATTCGATAAAAATTACCAGTAGCAAGACCTAAGAATGACGTTTCGAAAGGTAATCCGGGAATGAAGTAAAATTCTAGAAAAAATGTCAATCGTCAGGGAAATTTTACGATCAGTTTTGGTAAAATTACTCATACCCCATTCTTCAATTTTTCTCGAATGTTATGTAAAACTTTTTAAACCTCCCGTACGCCACTGGTGTCGCCAATACCGATGGTTAATCGCTGCGCTCATTTTCGTCTGCCGCGTTCAAAAAAAAATATTAATTACAAAAAAATAGTCAATCTAAGGCACCACAATCAAACGATTCTCAAAAATTCGGTTAAATTCCTTCCAGAAAAATGACGCGACGGGACGGGGTAATTTACATAACGTTAACAGATTTATTCTCTTGAATTCCTCTAGAAATCGACTGAAGCCCGTCCACGTTAGCAAATTACGTGAATTGTTCCATAATTTTTATTAAATATTTCTCTCCACGTGAGTATATTGCCGAAGAATGTGCCAGCCAGTGCAAACTTCCAGTGATGATCCATCACTAATGCTCTTACAATTTACTACCCAACTCGGAGATACCGCGGTAATCCTCTTCATCGGGTTCACTTGTAATAAATAATAAATACAATGAGCTCGTCGTATCAGTCAGGGCTCTCAACTATCAATTGTTAATCGAGCATACAATTTGACTGTTTCATCGGCATTTCCTAATTGGTATAAACCATTAGACTCTCTTCAATTTTTTTAACCACTCATTTAATCGGCAATACGCGGACAACTGTTCTTACATTTATTTTTTACCTTTTCTCAATGAGTGATTATTGATTTTAACTGTTGAAACCAGTGAATAGGTTATCGAAGAATGTATCCTTCAGTGCAAACTTCCAGCAATGATCCGGTAATGCTCTTACAATTTACTACCCAACTCACAGATACCGCAGATAATCCCATTCATCAGGTTCACAAATAATAAATACATTACGGTTCAGCTACTTTGAACATCGCATAAAGCTCCACACTGATTAATCTCTTTATCACTCCAACGAGCTGGCCATACTCTAAATACTTCAATCTGCATTATCATCCTCATGTATCCTAAATCCGTCACATTATTTTTAATAAAAATCGAAGTACATAATTTCACGGATATTCTCACCCTTCATAAGATGTGAAGGCGTCGTAAAAAAAAATCCTTAATACCGGAAAATGAAATGGCCGGGTTTATTTTATTTTTTATTATTACCTCTTTTTTTTTCTTTTTTCATGTAAAAGGAGAAACTCAAAGTTCTTCGAGTCCTCTGCTCCCAGTTGAATCCGACGGATTCAACCTTTTACGGCTTCTGGATTTGCAGATAGCCTACGTTGCCAAATTGAAATTGGCACACTGAGCACTCACCGCTCATGCGCATTCATTTATTCCCGTAATTACAATTTATCTCCTACTTTTGATTAAATCACTCAGTGCATTATTCTGTTTCTATCTCATTAACCAGAATTTCATTAACATCAAGCTTTACTAAACAATCTGTATCATTCTCGTTAACAAATTACTCTAGTAAATGAAACTGACGTTTCTCGTTGAGTGGAGTATGGAGGAAGATTGAGCCAGAAATTTATTCAACTTTCATCCATTATTCATTGAACTTTGATAATTATTCATTTTTCGGGGGAGGCCTCGAAAATTGCGACTTTGAGGGAAATTTTTTCATCATCCACATTTTAAAAATTCAATTCAATCATTTTTGAAGCGTCTATTCCGCCAATTCCCCGGTAACAACACATTTTTTTAATAAAATTTTTATGACCTGAAAAAAACTTGCTTAATTTTTTTTATTAAAAAAAAAAGAATGGTAAAACAATGCTAAACAATCCTAATTTAGATGGAGAGATATAGGCTTCAAGAAAAATTGATAATGTTAGACAAGATTTTGTAAAGTGGAATAAAAGTGGATATATTTTTAAACCTTAAAAATAAATCCGAAACTACAGAATAATCTGTTTTTTCAAATGAATTTTTTTACTTCTCGTTTTTGAAATGTCCGATTGAAATCATGAATAGCTCTAACTACCAAATAAAATCCTACCGCAAAATTTAAAAAAAAAATCATTTGAATAAGCAGATTATGGAGTGCATACGTGACAATGCAAGTGAAACATTTAAAATTGAACAAACTGAACTGGCAATTTTTGCTCTGAAAAAACAACATTTTCAAATTATCTCTTTGAGGTAATGTGGATATGCTTAAAACGCAGGATAAAAGGGAGAACTGGCTGTTATAATCCATGCATATGCATGAGAAATGTAATTATGTACAATGGTGAAAGGGAAGAACGCATAGGGGTACAGAGGTGAGAGGGGCCGGGGGTGGAAATAGATGAAGGGATAGAATGGCGAAATATACATATTGAAAGGTGTGAGTTAGCCCAGAAGGCGGTATGTAGAGACATGTATGTATCAAAGCAGTGTACATAGTGCTTTAGCTGTTGGAATATGGGGGAATACCAGTTGGCAGCCAGTGAAATTGTTAGCCTCTGGCTGTTTAACTCTGCAGCCCATGTGCACCACCACCACCACCACCATCGTCACCATCTATTCAACCGGGGCGGGGGAGGCCCTCTTGACTCACTCGACTGGACTTCTAACTTGCCCAAGGCCCAGCCTCAGCGACCACTATTGCTATTTGGTTATTCCGCATATTGTGAAAAATATTCGGTATCGAATGGCAGCGGTACCCTAAATTTCCCCGCGCGGCAAAATAACACAATACCACGCGATTATAATGGAACGGTAATTTCTACTGAATTTTTACCCGCGTATGTCAACAGACAGGGTATAAAAAGCTCGGGGAGTTGTACGATTGAGTTTTTCTCATTTTCCGACTGTTACCGGGGATCTCGAGAATCCTTGGAGTTACAGTTGTTGTATATATAATCCATGTAATCGATTATGTTTAATAAATTTTTAATTGATAAACGAATTTTCTTCCTTCCTTTTCCGTGCTCACTTGTTTTTTTTTTCTTAGAATTATTTCAGAATTATTGGCCGATCCCAATGCGCCACATTTCTTTTATTGTATTAAAAAAATTGAAATTACCAGACGTTATGTAACAAGGAAGATAAAAAATTATTGAGTTCCTTTGATAAATGGCCTCAAAAGTCTAGTTAATTACAAATAAAATTCCGGCCAGCGTTCGATGTATTAATAAAAAGTGGTTCAGCTCTGTGCTCTTTTATTGCCCTATCCCCGGGCATATTCATATTACAGTCTTCATGGAAAAAAAATCTCCATTTTCAACGAATGTATTTTTCAATTCCATCCATTTTTCACGTGATTTTTTTTCCCCCAATTTTCCAGCATAAAAGCTCGAATGGAAAACGAAATATTCATGATCCGAAGGATTTTCAATCAATTTTGGTATTAATCAAATGGTTAATGTTTGAGTAAAAAGTTACTCCCCTGGCTACATTATGGTCTTCAGCGAAGAACATATAAAATTAATATAACAAACGGAACTAAAATCGCAAGGTATTTAACAAACTCTTTCAACCATTGGACGTATGGAAAAAAGTTCTATCGAGTTGTTTCCTTCACTTTCCGCTATCCCGAGGCCGTTTCCCATAAGATCCTTTATCAATAAGACCAATGAAATTGTCAACAAAATGAATATTTTAATAAAAAAATTGTTGACCCGGCTCTGCGGGTTTCAGAGTCCAGTTTCATTAGTCCCACCCATCGCCAATAGAATCAATATGATCAATACTGTCTCGGCAAAGAATTCTATTGAAATCCATTGAATTCCATTGACCAAATTTTAATTTACACCGAAGAATTCATTGAAGGCCTCCTTTGAATAGTCCAAAGGTTCATTCTATTTAAAACTCTATTTTATCCCTTGAGCACTGGGTGTCAGGTGCTCCTAATCCTCGAGTTGATTTCTTTCTGAAAGCGAGCTATTTGAAAGGATTTCTCTGTTTTCCCCTCCCAGACGATGGAAAATAGATCCTCAGATGGAAGTAAAAAACATCCAATGGGAGAATTGCCGAGTGTTTGGGTGATATCAAGTGGTGGACTAATCCATTTTAAATATCGGGATAAATTGTGGGACGAGTGTGACGAGTGCAAGCCTAGTCCTGGATTGTGTCTTCAAGTGGGCTATTCCAGAGATGCTGAAAACGCGTCTCTCCGGCACCTTTCGGTATAGAGATGATGACGATGCTGACAGCCCTTATCGCACTATTCACTTCAATGCACCTCAGCGCCTTTTCTCAGTGGCCCCTTTATAATGCAAGACTTTATGCATTTGCGCATTACATTATTCTTCAGCCTATGCGAGACTTTATGTACCAGTGAGCTTTGCATTGATGTTATGCCTCAACATTTCTATTTTGTCTGAGTGACTTTGCTGTGGGGCCAAATGATAACGATGAATTTATGGATTTCAATGGTTTTATGCCCTTTCAAATTGATTTTCCCTTTATTATTGCCACAGATCTCGCTTTATAGGGGCTTTGTTTAACTACATAGAACGGCTTTTTCCAGTCATCAACAATGCTGTTGTCATTCAGAGTGGCATTCAAATTGTTTCCATTGTTTTTTTTATGTGTTTTTTTTTCAACTTACCATTCTTTTTTTTTGTAATTTGACGATTGAGAGCTCCATCGATCCTCATTAAACCTGAAAATTCCAATTTCCTTCGCAGTTCATTAGGACAAAGTGGGGCTGGGGAATATCTGGAGATTAATCTTCTGGTCAAATTGCCTAGTCATGAGCAATTGTTTAAACTACTGAGGTTATCTTCTCGACGGGAATTGGTTATCGCAAAAGGGGTCAGGGTTTTTTGGTACTTATTTACTACCATATCCTTAGACAGTATCACTGGAGTTTGAGGACATTGTTGATAACCAATTCTTGGTTCCCTCCAGCCGATGAAGTAGGGATTTTCTTGAGGGAATGATTCCTCCGGGGAGAAGGAGATGCAGTCTCCCTGTGATAGATGGGTGTAGGTCGACTATTCCTTATGGAAAATCCGGTTGAGGAGATTGTAGCCCTGAGTGCCAAAAGTGGGAGACAAGGAAGTTGATTCAGATTGGGAATGGCGGGGGGATAAAATTGAGAGCTACGTTTTCCTCAGTTCAACTGTAGCAAGGAGCCTCCTAACCTAACGACCCTTTCTATGAACAAGTGTAGCCGGTTGTCTCGTAGTTTGAATGAAAAAAATCGTTTTGTTTAATGGCAAATCTCCTCAGGCTGCCTCTAGCCCGAAACTTAATTGTTCAAGTGTACCAGAACAACGTGAGAAACATAATGACAACACCAGCGCGAGCTAAAAAATTGCTGGACACCTTGAAGGACAATCCGTACTTCGATAAGTATGCTACAGCCATCACTCGTCTTCAGGAAACAAATCCCGAGGAATTTGTATCTAGAATTGAACAACGGCAGAAAAAGGAGGAAGGTAATGCTCTAAGCAATGTTCATCATTCCCTCGACCATTCATGCGGTCTTTATTATACTAGTTATTTATTTAAAATCTAAATAGAAGAGGTTTTTTGAAAGAAAAAGATTCTCAGCCAACATATACCCGAAATATTCCTATGTCTACGGCAAGCTTAGCGAAATAGATTGAAAAAAACTAAAAATGTTTCACCAATTTTTTTGATAGTATGTAATTGGATTGCAGAGAAAAAACAAAAGTTGAAGGCCTTCAAAAATGATGCAACAGCTAAGCCAGCCCTGAAGCCAAGCATACAGAGTAGCCAGGCACGCCTGTCAGACGTCATGAAGACTGAATTACTCGAGAACAAAGGCAAGGATGAAATAACTGATATTTGGTTAACTTATCACAAAGAACGTGACTGTATCTCTGGTGCAATGGAACCTGAAAGATTCAATGCCATGTACAAAGTTTCAATGAAATATCCAACTTTCATTCTCCCACTGCCCAGAGAAAATGGATACGAATTTATTCTCACTCAGTTTTATGGAACTGAAGTGCACATGACACCTCTACTGTGGTACCAAACTCATCAGGAGAATGCACCCGAGTGCATGACAATTGTTCATTACCTCGAGTTAAAGGACTCGAAGAATCTGGTACTCATGAGAGGACAATTTGACACTAAATCGATTAATGTTCAGGAGGCTCAGTGTCTTGCTAATCAATTGCAATTGTACTATTCTGGCGAGGAGAATGAGAGATTCCAGTTACTGAGGACTTTTAACGAAAGGCCCGATGAATTCAAACACATGGATCTCATCTCCCAGATGGATACTGTCTCCTTGTTTACTGACATGAAATCAGAGAATAAAAAATCGTAAATCTGTAATGATATCAATGCCTGTTGAGTTGCTAATAAATGTCCAGAAAATTTAATTGACTCTTTCGTTTCCTTTTTTATTAAAAAGTTGATCTGTGGTTTGGTTTTTCTTCATTTCAGTGGGATTTTTTGGAAGACACTGGATGAGAGTGCAGACAAGATTGTACTCAAATTATGGGAGACAGACTGCGTACGTTAGCACTCCGATATTTTACGTTAATGCTGGTACATTTCATTGAGAATTGATCTCTAGGTCTTGTTGATTTTTGTTGATTATATTTTTTGTGTAATGCTAGGTCCCCATATTGGCCATTTATATTCAGCGGCAATGGCTGATGCTGTGGCTAGGTACAATAAAATGCTGAGGCTTGAGACATTTTTCAGCACTGGAACTGATGAGCATGGAAATAAAGTCAGGAGTGCTGGAGAACTAAGCAATTTATCACCAGAGGACTACTGTAGTCAAATTTCTGAGCTGTTTAGAGGAATGTGTAATGATTTTCATGTTGAATATTCCAAATTCATCAGGACTACTGACGTCAAGCATCAACTGGCTGTTCACAGATTCTGGGTTTGCCACGTGGTCAATTTTTATTAATAAAAATGTTTTTTTTTACTTCATTAAATGATTTTTTGCAGACGAGTCTGCAAAACTCCGGGCACATATACCTGGGGAAATACTCAGGGTGGTACTGCCTCTCCGACGAAGCCTTTATCCCCTCGACCGAGCTAGAAGATTTCAAGAGACCAGATGGGAGTACAATAAAGATCTCCTCAGCGTCTGGAAATTCTGTGGAGTGGATGGAGGAGGAGAACTACAAATTTCGATTGAGCTCATTTCAGGGGGATCTCAGGCACTGGTTGAGGAACGAGAAATCTGTCCAGCCATCCAAGTATCACAAGATGTTGTCGAATTGGGTGGAGGAAGGATCCTGCCTGGATGATCTCAGTATCTCCAGGCCAGCAACAAGAGCACCCTGGGGTATCATGGTACCCAATGATAATTCTCATACTGTCTATGTCTGGCTGGATGCTCTGATCAATTATCTAACGGTCTTGGGATATCCTGATGACACTTACAAAACATTTTGGCCTCCAACAGTTCAAGTACGAATCCCAAAATTCATCTCTATTTTTTGTTCCTTTTTAACTAAATTTCGGAATGCCAGGGTAATTTTCATGAATTTTTTTTAGAAATATAATTTGCAAAATAATAAAAGTGATGGTCGATGATAAAAGTCAGGTTCATTACTCAATTCTAAAATGCTGAAAAACTTACAAAAATCTTTCAGGTGATAGGAAAAGACATTTTAAAGTTCCACGGCGTGTATTGGCCAGCATTTTTAATAGCAGCCGGTATGGAGCCTCCCAGGACTCTCCTATGTCACTCACACTGGACAGTGAACGACGAGAAGATGTCAAAATCTAGGGGGAACGTTGTCTCGCCATCGAGAGCAGCGGAAATGTTCACTGCCGACGGGCTCCGGTACTTCCTCCTGAGAGAGGCTGTACCCCACAGTGATGCAAGTGAGTTAAAATCTCTATCAATGAAAGAAAATATTTTCATCACACTGTGTCGGAAAGTAAGTTTTCAGTCACTCCGCTTCGCGTCGAGTGACTGAAAAGTTACTTTAAAGTGAGTTTTTTTTCACTTATTACGAAATATACTATTAATAGGAAAAAAAAGGAAATCTTCCACTTTTCGTTATGCTTGTAATTGTTAGTGTCCTGAACGCAAAAATTTCACTCGGAAAGACTGAAAAAATCGTGTTGATTTTCAACTAGATTACAACGAAGACAAGATTCGCAGGATTCTCAACGCCGAGCTAGCAGATACCCTCGGGAACTTGTTCAGCAGGTGTATGGGGAGGGCTGTGAACCCCCGTGGAGTCATTCCCGAGGCATCGATATTCCATAAAGATATTTTAGGTACAGAAGAGGCAAAAAACCTAGTGAAGAGTCTTCAAATTCTGCCGGAAATAGCTCAGGGGGCCTACGAAGACTTTAATTTCCATCGAGTTGTTGATGCAGTCATGGAGACTCTAAGGTGCGCCAACAAAATGGTTGAGCATCACAAGCCATGGGCTCTGGTCAAGCGCAACGACAAGGAGTCACTGGATAAAATCGAGGCTATCCTAGCACTTGGTCTCGAGTCTGTCAGAGTTGGGGCTCTCATTCTACACCCAATCATTCCGAGACTGACCGAGAACCTTCTCTATCATTTGAAAGTACCCACGAACTCCAAACAATGGACAAACACTCAGTTCTCCAAGAGTGAAAGAGTTGTTGAGGAATTTGACGATGAGGAGAGACACGACAGTTTAATATTCTTCAAGAGAATTAAATAAATTTGTTATACAATATTTCGTAATGCTCGCAATAAAATCAATTTCTCATAAAGTCTGCATTCAAATGTATTTTTGCACTACATTCGGGTGAACGTAAATGTATGACGTCAAAGCAGTCAAAAGCTTCTCCAATCGCCCCCTTGAAAGGCATTTAGTTATTGATGATGGCTACCGAGATTTTAATTTAATTGTCAATCAACAGGTTGACAACTCTGAGAACTACTCTGTATGCATAAAAGCTGTCCCTGACCACTCTGGGGGTTTGTTGATGCCCAAAGATTTGGGTATTCTCAGCTGGCCGACCGTGGATGTGCAAATCTCGATTTTTTTGAAAGAAGATGAGCCCTGGGTAGTTTTTTCGATTTTTAGCATGTTCTTATCATTTTTGAGGGTTTTTGAAAGCTGAGGGGTTTCTAAGGGTTTTTACTTTCGTTTTTCGGCCCTTTTGGCATCACTTCCTGTATATTTTCAGCCCTTTAGGGACTTTTAGGGCCGTTTTTTGAAATTTCTCAGAAAAGGGCCGATATCTTGAAAACTATCAGGCGTAGCTCCTAAGGTGGAACGGATTTGAAAAGAATGAATTTTCCAGCGATTGGTATTGCAGGGATCCAGGGATTTGATCAATGGTAATGAATTTAATACACGTACTGTGATGCACCGTGATTGCACCGTGATGGCGCTAGTGAGCTATGATTTCAAACTGAAGAAGTGATTTTCACCCAAGGGATTTCGGTTTTGAGAAGAATCGAGTTATTTGCAATGACTTTAAATTATATATTTTTTAAAATTGTTAAATAAATTCATAGGCCATTTAAAATGTGTTACAATAATAAATAAAACGATTAAAAGATAAATTAGGTAGATTGTTCCGTTCTACTGTGTACAACCCAATCATTTCATGCACAAGAAAATTAATCTTTTAGAGAACATTCCATCCCGTTTTCAAATAACAATTCTTGAAAAGTTTTTTTTACCTCAATTGTAACTTTTCCATTATAGTTAAACATTTCAACACCCCATTCAGTTGACAAATTTCAGGATTGAATATATCTCAATCGCTACCCCAGTCCGGATGATACTGTTGCCGACTATTAACCTCCGTTAAACAGTGATAATTGGAAACACTACCGAACGACAAAATCCCGATTCAATATAAATTCCCGGTACTTCCCTCTGCATACGAAATTTTATTAGACTAATCCCCCTCACCCGGGAAAACCCAACCCTTCGAATATCTGTCTTTCATCGAACAAGGGAGGTATAAAGTTAATTCATGCACGAAAGAACGTAATAAAAATCGACTTACACGTCCAACGGTCGTGTACACCGTTCCATCAGCTATGCCCCTGGCTTTTAGGTGTCGCTAAAAGTTTAATCAAAGTCAGATTAGCTCGCGGGGGTGAACGAGCTGAGGGCGAGGTGCCAACGACTGCGAGGCCGCACGAGTTTTATTAAACAGTGAGTTCATTAGGGGTCGGAATAACCCATGTTGGGAGTTTGTTTTGAACTTGGTTTTACGACTCGATTTCTTCATCGACGGAGCAACGGTAATTGGTTGAATTTGCCGGAGAAGAGTCGATTCCCTATGACGGAATATCCTATTATTTAGCTAGGCGAATTTATCGGGAATATTGTCGACATTCAAACTAGAAAATTTGTTATCATTTCATTACAATACTTTACATATTTCAATGGACGTGGGGATTCCGATAGACATTGCTAACAACTTGACACGGAGAAAAATATTCAAGAACAATTACGGAACAAGTCACGTAAGGTACGAGCGAAGATCCTTTCCACGAAGTTTTGTACGAATTAAGAAGAATAAGTCCGTCGCCTAACGGAAAACATGCGAAAAAGTTACGTAATTAAAAAAAAATTTAAACTCCAACAGTAAAATCTACGATAACTTTCTAGACTTATTACGTCTCGAAAAATAAAAATTACGGAGCGTTCCGTAATTTTTACGGAGCTTTCCCGAAAATCTCCGCCTGACAGCTGACCTTGACGTGTGTCGGGCAGATTAGTAATTTTTACGTGACTTGTTCCGTAATTTTTCTTGAATTTTTCTCTCCGTGCACTGAGTTAAAATACATATAGTGAGACATCCCGAAGCTATTACATAAATTCGAGTAAAAAAAAAATTTGATACAATTTTGTTGTAATGCAGAAATTCTTATAACAATTTTCCTTACATCTAGCCATACTCATAGGACGAAAAAGTTTCTCTTTACCAGTTTGACAGCAACTTTTATGGAATATGTGCTACTAAATTTTCTTGTAGACCGTTAACTTCTGAAATGTATGTAAAAAATTATATTTTGATAAATAATTTCCTATTTAAAACTTTCAATTGTCATCATTACATCGAGCTCGCATTTATCGACTGGAGTCCGCAAACCCCACACAGGTCGGAGTGCTAAAAACACAATGATTAAGGGAGCATTTACCCAACAAAGCGACTCCCCAAGAAAGACAGATAGCATTTAGACATATCTAGCATGTCGTTGTGCCCAAATGGGGTGAGTGGGAAGTGATTCAGTCTCAGTATAATCCCCATAATCCCCGGAGTATCGTTCCGCGTGCTCCCTAGTTTTCATCCCCAAGGGTTTGTTCCGGAGTGAGCGACGGGCCTCTCTGTTTACCTCGTTTGAATAAAACCAGATCATCTTCAATAATCATTTCATTACTCGTCAATTTAGCCGATGGAAAACTTTCCTCAATTCTGATTACTTCTCGAGGAGGGTGTTCCCGGTGACGCACATGGGGAAGGCAATTCTTGATGCTCCAAGGGGGAAAGTGAAAGGGTCAGGGGACGGAGGAAGCGCGTAACCGCGCAATAACGACCGGGAGGAGAGTGAAGGTTGACACACCCCCACACTCTATTTACGCGGAGAAGTGTGGGAGTTTGTGTATGGACTGGCAGTGACTGTCGGCTGTACACACGTATTTGGCTTAGCGCTAATGAATCTGATTTGCATTTGAGTGATCTATAGGATATTTACCCTATACCGTGCGGACGGCTTTGGGATGCATTATTTACGATCTGGCCGTCAATTATTCATTTGCGATTTTTGGTTACTCGTAATTGAGTTCGGAGAGAAATTTATCAGCCAAAATTACCAAACCGCACACTGAAATTTAACTTCTTAAACAAAAATTATTCACACATCTAGATAATTTATATAGTAAGCAGTAAACACATTTTTCTGGGTTTTCAAGTAATTTTTTACGGACAACTGGATAACTTTCATTACACGGAGAGAAAAGTCCAATAAAAATTACTGTGCCAAGCACTAGAATCGAGGTGCAAAATGCCAGAATACTGGAAATTGTTTTATTCGCACATAAA